>CDFC01060369.1:0-13319 GCA_000826385.1 Acanthamoeba rhysodes | reverse complement strand
TGTCGTGTGTGTCGTGTGTGTCGTGTGTGTCGTGTGTGTCGTGTGTGTCGTGTGTGTCGTGCGTGTCATGTCACACCAGCTCAAGGAAATTTTTGAACACTGCAAAACGCTGGAGACTGGTCAAAACGCACAGTACATTCCTCAGGTACGTTACCACATTCCGATGTTAGCGATGAAGGTCTGCTGATGAGGTCGGCGGGCGATTCAATCCTGATCCGTGGTGTGCGAGCAGTTGGCGCGCGTGAACCCCAACCAGTTTGGCATCGCCGTGCAGACTGTGGACGGACAGATCTGGACTCACGGCGATGCTGACGTTCCCTTCACCCTCCAGTCGTGCTCCAAGCCCATCACGTACGTCTGCCACTTCTTTACCACCTACCAGCCCACTGACTCACCACACTCACCACACACAGTTATTGCATTGCCGAGGGCGACCGAGGCGAGGATAAGATGAAGCGTCACGTGGGACACGAGCCCAGCGGCCGCAAGTTCAACGCCTTCGAGCTCGACGAGCGGAACCCGGCCGAGAAGAAGCCTTTCAACCCGATGATCAACGCCGGCGCCATCGTCACCGCCTCGCTCCTCAAGCCCGACTACGAGCCCGCCGACGTACGTACTTCGCATCGCCCGTGGTGATTCGACCCGCAACGTACTGACGCGCGGCTCGGCTCAAATCAACAGAGGTTCGGCTACGTGCAGACGGTGTGGCAGCGACTGTCGGACCGCGGCGACGGCCAGCCCACGACCGTCGGCTTCGACAATGCCACTTACCTGTCCGAACTACGTCACGCCGACCGCAACTTTGCCCTCTCCTACTTCATGAAGGTATGCAATCGCACATTCCATGCATGCTAAGGATGCTAACGTGTGCGTGCTTAGGGCGAAGGCGTGTTCGACAAGTCGGTCAACAGCGACGAGAGGGTGCGCGCCCACCTGGAGTTCTACCTGCAGCTGTGCTCGATGACCGGTACCACACGCGACATGGCCTCCGTGGCCTCGGCTCTCGCCAACGGCGGCACCAACCCTATCACCAAGGAGTACGTGAAGACCACTCTGTCGTTACTCTTTCTTCAGCTCGCTGACGGCAACACACGGCACACGACACGCACCACAGGAAAATCTTCCCGGCTGCGTGCGTGCGCAACTGCCTGTCCATCATGTTCAGCTGCGGCATGTACGATTACTCCGGAGGTAACCCCCCCTCCGCATTCGCTCTTTGCCGACGCTCTCACGAGCCCATCGAACCTTAACACTCCCCGCCGGCTTGCGTATGCAGAGTTCGCCTATAGCGTAGGCCTGCCCGCCAAGTCGGGCGTGTCCGGCTGCGTCATGGTGGTGGTGCCCAACCTGCTGGTACCTGCGCCTCCCTGGCAGTTCCATGCACCACGCGCAGGCCACGGCGACTAAGAGCGTGTGTCGTGCGTCGTGTTTTGGTGTGTGCAGGGCATGTGCATCTGGTCGCCCCGCATCGACGACCAGGGCAACTCGATTCGCGCTGTCGAGTTCTGCAAGCAGCTCACCTCGCGCTACGCCTTCCACGTGTTTGACGACGTTATCTCCTGCTCCGAGGTTCGAACACAATCCATAAGACTGATTGTTTTGTTATTTTTATTTATTAATGTTTTTGTTTTGTAATTTATTAATGTTTGTTGTGGTTTTTGCCCTGTTTTGTGGCACACAGGGATCGCAGAAGAAGAACCCTCGTCTGCGACAGGCGACGAACAAGGAGATCAACGTCATCAGCGAATTCATCTTCGCGGCCTCCAACGGCAACCTCACCCGCGTCATGTACTGACTCCTTTCCCTCGTTCATGATCATTATTATTATTCACTTTGTTCTTATAAAACGAAACGAGCTGACGTCATCGATCGATGTAACAGGGAGCTGGTGCTGGCGGGCACGTCGGTGAACGTGGCCGACTACGACGGGCGCGCCGCGCTTCACTTGGCCGCGGCCGAGGGCCGGCTCAAGGTCGCCGAATATTTGGTGAACAAGGGCGCCAACGTGCTGGTCAGGGACAGATGGGGCGCCACGCCCTTCGACGAGGCCGTACGCGCTGGGGTACCCCTTCTCCTTCATCGCTCTTGTGTGTGTGTGCGTGCGTGCGTGCGTGTGTGTGTGTGTGTGTGTGTGTGTGTGGTCGTGCGTGTGCGCGTTGGCTCATTTTTTTTTTTTACAATCTATTTGGTACCACAGCACAAGGACCTGGCGGCTTTGCTGGAGCGGGCCGGCGGCGAGATCAAGGCCGCGCCCGACAGCGCGCCCGAGTCCGACGTCCCCACGCCCATCGCCGACGGCCACTCGCCCAGGCTCGTCGAGACCGCCTGAGCCACCAACGGCGCCTTCATTTCAAGGCCGCCGCCGCCACCGCTGTAAAGAGAGAAAGCGTTTGGCTTTCGTACGACACGACCTTTTTTTTTTTGAATTTTCGACTTATAATTAAAATAAATAAAAATCAAATACGAAAATATGTGGTCAGGGTTGTGGGTTGGTTCTAGCTCTGGCGAGAAAGAATCGCGGCTGAGGGCGAGGGGCAGTAGGCCGGGATGGTGAAGTTGCCGCGACCCGGCGCCAGCGGGAAGTAGTCGAAGAACAGGAACTGCGTCTGACCTGCGCACGACACACACGACACACGACATACACGACACACGACACACGACACGACACGACACGACACGACACACACGACACAGAACACGATGGTGGTTGGTGTTAGCAGAGATGGTTTGAACAAAGTCGCAGTGCGGTGGGCGTACTGGATTCCTGCTGGACGAGAAACTGGAGCGGGAGGTACTCCGTTTGGCCGTTGGGACGCGCCGCGCACAAGCTGTACTGCGTGCTCCGATCGATGATGGCCTGGATAGGGGACGAAGGGATGGAGGGGGGGATTGGGGACGAGCGGTGAGCCGGCGAGTCATGGTTGAGAGGCGAGTCATGGTGGGCACGCCACGAGTGGGCGTGTACGTCGTATCGTCTGCCCTCGCCGAAGCCGCAGCGCCCCGAGTAGTTGGCCGTCTTGAGCCACGCCCACTGTGCAGCCGCGTCAGGCGAGCGGGCGGTGAGTGTCAGCGCAGCCAACCAGCCAGCCAGCCGGTGTTGCAGCTGAGGCAAAGCGGGGGTACCATGGGCTGCAGGCCGTCCCTCAGCTGGGAGACGATGCAGTGCTGCGCAGCTACGTTGATGTTGTACAGCGTTCTCTGCACCAAACAACACGCGCGCGCGCGCGCGCACACGCACACGCATAGAGCGTCGTGTGAGTGCGGTGTGTGCGGAACGGTGGTGGCCTTGGCGCGTACGTTGATCTGGACGGAGCGGAGGCCGCTGGCGGAATCGATGGTGGCACGCAGCTGAGCGTCGTAGTCAACGTACCACTCTTGCTGCACCCACAGCGTTTAGTTGGCCGAGCGTGCGCGCATAGCGGTGGGGGGGGGGCAGAACCTTGAGTCCCATAAAGCTAAGCTGTGAAGAAAAGTTTTCGGATATCTTTTTGAAAGAACAACATTTTCCATAACATTTAATATGTTTGTAATATGTTAGGTAGGTGGGGTAACTAAAATATTCTTGCGGGGGGGGGGAGTGGCGTACGGCGATGGACTGCTGCGCAACAGTGCAGGGCAGGGCCGCGAGGCAGGCGACCACCACGCCCACCAAGACGACCACGAAGACAGCGCGTGCGACAGACATGAAGAGAAAAAGAAAGAAAATAACGATAGTCCGCAAGTTTCGTTTTCGTTCTTTTTATGAGGGAGGGGAAACTCCTCGCGCAAACTGGACACACATTTGTTCGTCTCGAGACCAGAGGTCGTTCAGCTGGTTTCGAAGAAGTTGATGCGGAACACAAACCAGGTCCCGTCGAGCCCAGTCTGGATCGCCTTGGCGAAGAAGTGCAGCGTCGTCTGCAGGCGCGGAATGAAGTACCTGCGTTATGTATGACGTCAGTCGCCAAAATGTACCTCGTTGTGCGTGTGCAATGCTGCGTGTCGTTGGTGTGTCGTGTGTCGTGTGCCGTGTGCGTGTGCGTGTGCGCGTCTTTTGGTGGTGTGTGCGGGCGGGTAGTACTTCTCAAACACGACCGGGGCGCCGTGGTCGCGGCACTGAATGGCCTTGGCATACTCGTAGCGGGTGTTGTGGTTCTCGAGGTTGGGGTTGACCATGGTCGGCGCCGAGGACGTGTCGATGATGATAATCCCCGACGAACGGGTGATGGTGAACCCCTGCGTGGCTGCGTCGAACTCGGCCGCGTAGGTGGCGGCCAGGCCCGCCAGCTGGTCGGCTACGGCCTGGAGCTCGGCGGCGCTGGTCAGGTTGGCCTCGCGGGTCCACGACCGGAACTGGGCGAAGGCCGACGCGCAGAGGCCCTTCTGGCGGTAAAAGTCGGCGGCGCGAATCATCTTCGGGTCGAAGGCCGAGTCGTCGCAGTAGTCGCCGCCGAAGAGCCCGCCCGTGGCCTGGACGGTCGTGGCTGCGACGGCGACCAGGGCGAGCAGGACGACGATGAAGTTGATGTGGTGGGCCATGGCGTGTGTGCTGAGGCTAATAAGAAAGTTAGGAATGTTGCGGGCATCGGTAGAAGTTGCCGGCGGCTGAGGTGACGGTGGAACTGCGACGTGCTCGCCAATTATGCGGACCAGTCGCAAGAGTATGGGACAATAGGCTTATTGCGCATTGGACCTCGGGTTACGTGGGAACATCTTGCATGACCGCTAGTGGTGGAGATGAAGACCTTAACTACGCCAATAGGGTAAGCTGCAGACTCCACAGTGACTCACTGCGCGGGCGCAGCATCAGCGGTGGATGCATCCTCGGCCTTCTTGCCGGCCTCCTGCCACGTCAGCTCTCGTCTCCTTCCGTCTTGTTCTCCTGTTGAGGACGCGGAACTTCCCACAAACTGGACTGGTACATGACGTGGCTGGCTGAGCCGCGCTCGATGATTGCTCAGTGGACAACGATCTCGAGCCACACTGAGGGTCCAGTGGTAAGGGGAATGTTGAGGAACCTGCTGATTCGCCCAACACCCCACACGCGCACGCAAACACGCACACACACCCACTCCCACAACTGCTGGGCGGTGTCACCCACTGCTTCAGTTGAACTGGGGGCAGGTGTGGCTACCGTCGCGATTGCTTCCTGGCCCATACACAGTGACCCAAGTGTTGCAAGAGTTAATTATGGATTCCTACAATTTGGTATCAAGAAACCAACAGGAATGTACGTGAATGCAACGCGCCTGGAAGTGGTGGGGTTAAGATTCAAGTTGCGGCAGAACAGCCATTGCCAACAACCCACTGAACCTGAGACAAGAGAGAGAGAGAGAGAGTGAGAGGGAGGGAGAGAGAGAGAGCACCGATTTGTGACATGTCCCTCATGCGCTACGGCATTCTACTTTGCCTCTACTTCACTCTTGTGCTTGGTACTACATACCCATGCTTTCACTCCACACTTTTCCATGGATGTTCTTTGACACGTCCGCGTACACGGCGGCGGTGATGTGATGCAAATAATGTATGGACAGACTCGGCACACAGTGTGGCCCTGTATGGCGGAGGCACATCAAGCACTCTCGCGGTTTGGGGCAGTTGGGTGAAGGGCTACGCATTTGCCCGCGATGACGTGCAGTACATACCTCTCCCCAGGTTTGCTGTGAGTGCTACCTCACTATCTGACTTTGTGTTCTTGTTGCAGAGTGAGCTTTAACTCGCTGGGGACCAACTTGGCGTTGTCCAACTATGCATCGGGCTATATTGTACTTCCTCGATCCCCTGCTCCTTCACTGCTGCTTGAACTCACAGCCGTGTACACACACAGGACTTCATGTGCTTGGACCGAGGCATTCCCGCTCAGGATGCAGCGCTCTACGGCGATCTGGCCCAGTTTCCCATCGCCGGTCATGCTTTGGTTCTGGCCTACGACATCTCCACCCTCGACCCCACAGATCCGCCATTGGTAGGCAGGCCTCGCCCACAGCTTGCCTGCACCCTCACGCCCCAACCATTGACCTTGGGCCCAATGCAGGTGCTTGACCGGGAAACTGTGGGGCGCATTTGGGCAGGCGACATCGCCATGTGGGACGACAGCGCCATCCAAGCACTCAACCCACTGATCGCGTCAAAGCTACCCGCCCTCAACATCACCATCGGCTATTCGGACAATGCTGGGATCAGCGTGCCTGAGGTGTTCAAGCGCGCCCTTGTGTCGTTCAGCTCCTCCTTTGGGGCCGCGCTTGATGCTGCTGGCGGCTTGTTTTCGGCCATGCCCCCAGCTTTGCGTGGCACCGGCATGGCCGCAGGCACCAGCTCGCTCACTCGGGTCAGCTGGCTCAAGGTATCACTCATACGTCTCCGCTTCCTTGCCTAACTCATGCACTGAATGATCTGATCGCGCGCTTGCAGGCAATCATGAGCATTCAGATCCCTGATCCTCTCTCTCCCTGCGCAGGCGCACACGAATGCAATGACGTTTGTGGCCTACCCTGATGCAGTGTCGGAAGGAGTCAAGTGGGCGAGTATGATCAATAAGGCAGGCACGCTCGTTCAGGCCTCTACCGCCACTGTGCAGTCGGCGATGGCGGCCTTCCTGCCCGACTTCGGCCAAAGCAACTTCTCCATCGACATTTACGACGCGAGCGGTCAAGACAGCTGGCCCCTCGCCTTGATGTCTTACGTTTCCCTGGGGCGCGTCGTTACCAACACTGATTGCAAGATCGTGAGTGAGCTGCTCAACTTCATTGCGTGGATCCATACCAATGATGGGTATGGATGCATACCTCTCCCACCTCCCCCAATGCCCTAGGCTTCCACGACTGCTTACCAACAAAGTGACCCACTCTGCGTGCAGTGCCTCACAGGCATTGCTCGACCTCAACTTCGTGCCGTTGGACGTGTCCCTGAGGAAGCGGCTGATCGATCTGCTCAACACGGTGACGTGCGACAACAAGCAGGCCCTCACAACAGACTACCTGGTGGGCGTGGGGCCGTCCATGCCCCTGTACTCGGAGTGGGCTGTGGCGCGCAGCTCCTCGCTGAGCACCAAGGTCAAGTACTACGTCGCCTCGGCCTCGGCTGAAGCGCCTCAGCAGCTGGCCACCTACGACAGCGACTTTGGTGCCACCGACAGCGGACTCCAGAGCTCATGGTCCTCGACCATCTCTGACCTCGCCCTCCTTCCCATCACTGCCTATGCAGTGGTGCCTGGTGCGTCTTCCTTCCACTCGTGCTATTCTCTGTGGTCTGTCATGCTGCAATCGGAGGCGACGTCTCTCTTTCACTACTGATGCCAAATCTCGTTCATGAATGCATGCTCGCCCCAGGCTACAACATTCCTGAGCTGGTAGGCCACACGCTGGTGCTCACGTTTGACGTCCTGGCGGCCATCTACATGAATGACGTGACCATGTGGAACGACCCAAGTATCTTGGCCATCAACACGGCCGAAGTGGCGGCGCTCCTTCCAAGCCAGGCGATCTTTGTGTGCACTCAGTCCGACGCATCGGAGACGACCAACCTCTTCACGTCGGTCCTCAACGCCACCGTCCCCGCATTTGCATCGGTACAGACTAGTCTTTCCTTCTCTCCTCAATCTCCAATCGCTGACCCCATCACCATGCTGCTCCCCCTTCCGTTTCTCTCTATAATAGGTCGGGACTGGCACGGTCGTGAACTTCCCGGTTGATGGCAATCGTTCGCTGGTCGGAGAGAATGCACAAGCACTCATCCGCAATCTGATCTTCACCCCCTATTCTATCGGAATCGCCCGGTCGGCAATTTGCTGTCCACGCCCAGCCTACAGATCAACCAGACCACTCCGGTGGTCACACTTCTGCCCAAAGGTACTTTCCTTCCTCGATTTATCACCCCAAACACTCTCACCGACCGCGTCGTGCCCGTGGGGTGGATGGACGTGGGTCGCAGACTCGAGCGGAGAGACGCAGGACTCGGCAGCCGTCAGCCTGTCGTTGGGCGGCATCACCAGTTCCGCCTCCAACAGCTCGTCACGCAACGTCACGACCGGCATCGGTAATCAAACTTTTCCATGCACCCGGCGATGTATCTCGACACCACCATGTAACACATGATGGTGACCAGGCACGTGGACCACGCTGGAGACCAACACGCTCGGCGCCAAGCAGTCGTTCCTCTACACGTGCGAGCTCGAGTTCCCTGCCGACAGCTCCAACTCGTCAGCGGCGCCAGCACCAACAGCGGCGCTGGCGTTGCAGTACTTCCTGTTCGCCAACACCACGCAAGTTGATCTGGGCGGAGACCCGCCGGTCAAGTTCGACGTGTTCCCGGCCTTCACCAAGTTCAACGTGCGCCTCGAGGACTGGGTGTGGCAGTCGGCCGACGACGGCGATGAGAGGGCCGAGGTGCGCGTGGCCATCAGTCCCACGTTCACGGGCTTCGAGGAGGTGGCCGGCCAGGCGGACGACTTTGTGCGCGAGTTCTCCCTGACGGGTCAGCACACGGGCTACGACCCCAACAAGGGCACCGCGTCCACTCGGCTGCGGCTGGTGGAAGCCGTCGAGTTGGACGGAAAGCTGGTCACGGCCAAGGAGGCACTGGGCAACGGACGGAAGGCGGTGGAGTTCGGTCTGGAAATGAACACCTCAAGTCTGGTGCTCTCGTTTGCGCGATTCAACAAGAGCGTCGTCTACGATCCGGGTACAATCCCGCTGCTGTGTGCATGTGTGTGAGACGTGATGGAGATACTGACCACATCGACGACGTCGACCAGATTTGGGTGTGCTATTGACGGAGAAGAGAGGAGGCGATGCAGGAAGCAGTGATCACATGGGCCTGATAATCGGAGTGGCTGTGGCCGTGCCGTTGGCGATTGTGATTGTGGTGCTGGTGATCGGAGCGGCGGTGGTGACCGTCTACTGTCGAAAACGGTTGAGTGTTGCTACTAGGGATTCGGTCAACTTTAGCGACGATCTCTAGAGGTGACGGAGCCAATGCCAGTGACCAGGGTTGTAACAAGATGTTCTGCAATGGTCGGAGAAATGGAGGTGGAGGGTGAATCTTGTAGAGCAACCACAGCACACATGCCATGCCGCATGCTGCACACAAACACACAGCCTATTCTAGTTAGGGAGGTGAAGAGACTAGTTTCAAATAAGTGCTGGCCTATGAGGACTCCGCCATAAGGTTCACTGCCGACTGTACACAGCGACTCACTGCGCGGTGGTGGATGCATCCGCGGTGGTGGATGCATCCTCGGCCTTCTTGCCGGCCTCCTCCTCTGTGACTGCCACGTCAGCAGCCTTCTTCTCGTCTCCTTCCGTCTTGGCTTGGTCGCCCTCGGTCTCCGGCTTGGCGGCAGGGCCGCCCGCCGCGGCCTCCCGCTTGGCCTTCCACTCAGCCATGAAATTGCCGCCGCCACCGACGCCGGGTCCGGCCTTGGGTCCGCCGCCGGGTGCGGGTCCGCCCACCTTGCGAGCCATGCGCTCGCGGGCCGACTCGACCTCGCCGGCGGCGCCCTCGCCAGGACCCGCCGCACCGCCGGGCATGCGCGGGGGCTGGGCCGCGTTGCTCTCGCGCCGCAGGCGGAAGAAGGAGCCCTTCTGCATCTGGCCCAGCACATCGCCCAGGGCTGGCGCGCCGGCGGGTCCGCCCGGCATCGGCTTCGCGCCCGGCGGCAGCTTGCGCGCCGCTGTCGGCAGCAAAAAGAAAGAAAGAGAAGAGACAGAGGCAAAAAAGAACGAAGAGTCAGAAGCAGTGGGGAGTCTCGGCGATGAAGGTGGGGCGGTACCGGGGCCGGGATTGGGGTTGGCGGCAGCGGCGGCGGCCTTCTTGGCCTTCTCCACCTTCTGCTTGTTCTCCTTCTCCGCGCGCTGCGCAATCGTAAGGTCACGTGAGACACGACACGACACGACACACACGGACAGAATGCAGGCGGCTTACCTCGAAGGCGTCTAGGAACGAAGTCACCGTGGAGAAGAACTGGTCCGGCGTGCACTGGGCACCCTCACCGAACGCATCCGCGAGCTGCTTGAAGTCCTCCTATTGGCGTGTGTCGTGAGAGATAAAGAAATCAATATAGAAATACATATAATAAAGGAATTAAATGAATGAATTAAACGAATGAATTAATTAATTTGTGCGTGCCTCCATGGTCTTGGTGTCGGCTTCGAGGTGGTCGCACTCCTCCTTCTTCTTTTCGTAGAATTCGGTCATCATGGCCCGGAAGGGATCGCTGGGGTCCTCCGGGCTCAGCGGGATCTCGCGCTCGATCTGCTTGAATCCCTGGCCCAGCTGAGCCACGTTTGACTGCACCGTCGACAGCGACACTGCGTTCGGCACGCGTGTGAGCGCAGCGAGACAAGACGCACGTACGCACCATCACACGACACGCGACACGCGCGGGCAAGCGGTAGAGTACCGCGGGCTGCAGGCGGGACGTGCTTGAGCTCGCGACCGAAGGTGATTGCCTCGGGGTACTTGTTGGTGACCAGGTCGACCAGGTAGTGCAACAGCGTGGAGTCGCCCTCGGCCGACTTGGTGTCTCTGTTACACGCAGAACAGAGCGTAAGTCAACGCGACCGCACACATCGCCGCACTGCAGGGAACGGAAGTGAAGACGTACCGGAGCTTGTTGAGGGCGTCGAGCTTGAACCCGTAGGCGGCGCCACGGAACGAGCCGCCGTTGAGGTAGTTGCCCAGGGCCAGCACCACCTCGAGCACCTTCTTGAACTTGGTCGACTTCTTCACCTCATCGCACGCTGCCAACACCGCGTCCACATCCTGTCCGCCATCACACACGACATACACAACGCACGCACGACACACGCACACGCGGTGAGGCCGGCGAAGAGTACTCGGGGTTCAGAGGCTGACGTACGGGGCGGACAGAGTCGCGGAGCTCGGGGTATTTGAGCTTGAACAAGAAGGCCTTGAGGCGCGCCTCCAAGCGGGGAATGGTCTGACCATGCGCAAGCCACACTCGCGGTGAGCTCGTGCCGAAAGTGTCGTGAGCCGCGCGTGTGTGGCGCATGCCGCGTGTGCAGCGCGTGTCGTGTGAAGGCGTGGGCGAGGGGCGTTACCCGGATCTCCCAGAAGTACTGTTCGGCCTTGCCCAGCTTGGATCGGTCATCAGGGTAGGACGAGATCTGCTCAAGCTCCTCCGCCGTCGGGATATAGCCCAGCAAACTCTGTTGGCGTGAACGAATTCAGTCACACGACACACGACACACGACACACGACACACGACACACGACACACGTCGACATGCACGACACACGACACACACGATGGCGCGTAGGTACCTCGACACCTTCGGCGGTGAGGATGTTCTCGTCGAGCTTGAGGATGGCCTTCTTGATGTCTTCATTGCTGCATCGGAATCGCGCAAGCATAATTGCTGGAAAAATAATAATCATCAAAATCAGCAATTTTTTCGATGCGTGTGTGCGTGTGCGTGTGCGGTACCGCAGTTGTTGGCCCTCTTGGTGTCGATGAGGGTGACCACGGCGTCCTTCTTCTTAGCCGCCCCCTCGCCCGCCTCGGCAGACACCTCTGAAAGCACCGCACGCCATTAGTCGCCAGCACACCACTGCACACGATGGGCACAAGAAAAACGACACGACACGACCAACGACACGACACGAATGGCTCGCAACGCGCACGACACGGTGGAGTTGATGCGCACCCTTCTTGACGGCCTCTTTGGCGGCGAAGAGGCGCTCGACTTCGTTGGGGTCGAGGTCGATGTTGACCTCCGTTACGTCCTTCCAGTAGGAGGAAATCACCTTGTTGTTGGGGATCTTGGTCCAGTTGAACTGCTTCATCTTCGTGCTGGGCTTCACCACCGGCTTCGGCGGCAGCGCCGCTGTAGTCGCGAACACCCATCAAACAATCACACGACAGACCTGTGATGAGGAATGCTGTCGATTGCATTCCGGAGGGGTTGGACGCGTACGACCGCCGGCGGGGGCGCCGGGAGCACCCGGAGGGCCGGGCGGACCAGGTGGGCCGGGAGGTGCCGGAGCTAAATCAGCGGCCGAGCACTGGGGTCAGCCAAGGGGGAGTGGTAAAGGCGAGGTGGTGGGCGGTACCGCCAGGCGCGGGGGGAGGTCCGGGTGGGCCGGGAGGCGCCGGGGCACCGGGCGGGGGAGGCGGGCCAGGTGGGCCGGGAGGCGGAGGCGGCGCTGTCGTTCACCGTAGCACATTGATAAGTAACCAAAAAGAAAATAATGAACACGCGACTCTACGGGTGGAGGCGGTACCGCCGGGGGCCGGAGGCGGGGCAGGCGCAGCTGGGGCCGGAGGCGGCGCTGGCGCGGCGGGAGCAGGAGGCGGCGCCGGCGCTGCACGGCATGACAAACGACACAATGTTAGGTTCGCGTTTCGGGGTTGCATTGAGGCACGCGCGGCGTGGTACCAGCAGGAGCGGGCGGCGGGGCCGGTGCAGCGGGAGCGGGAGGCGGCGCAGGCGCAGCAGGAGCCGGTGGCGCTTCGGGTGCTGCCGGAGGCGCTTCGGTGACCACGACCGCCGGCGGGGCGGCGGGCGCGGGGGCCGGGGTCGGAGCTGAGGCAGCCGGGGCCGGGGCCGGGGCCGAAGCCGCCGGTGCTGCAGTGGGGACCTCCTTGATGCTAATCGGGGGCAAGCGATGTGAGTGACTGTCACGTGTGCGTGTGTCGTGTCTAGTGGCACGAACCTGGCAGAACCGCCGGTCATGGCGCGCATGAGTGCGTCCTTGACGCGCATGGTGTTGAGCGCGCGGTTCCTCTCGGTGAGCTCCTGGACCTCCTTGGTCAGCTCGGCCACGCTCGTCTCGGCCTTGGTCAACCGACGGCTCAAGCCCTTCACCTTCGTCTCGTGCAACCGAACCAAATTGTCTAATTGACTGCGCGCCGTGGTGCGTATCTGTCAGATGCGCTGAAGAGCGAAAGAGAGGGTAAAGGGGCGGGAGGAGGTTACGTTTTGGGCATAAGCTCGAGCTGTTCGTCGACCATGCCACCGGCGTTGACGAGGAGGTAGTACTGCTTGAGCAGCGTCTCCAGACCCTTCCATGACGTCACTCTGGTGTCGTGTGCGCGTTGCGTGCGTGTCCGGCGGTGTGCGTGTGAGCAGCAGGAACGGCTCCGATGCGCAGGGTCGGTCGAAGAGAAGGGACCGCGTACCCGGCCTCGGTATTGGCGGTGAGTTGGGTGATGGTCTGGAAGACGGTGAGGAAGGACGAGTAGTACTCTGTCTCTACCACACTTCGCATCCAATACTGGAACATCCTATCGTGTGCACGTGCGATGTGCGATGTGCGATGTGCCGTGTGTGTGTGTGTGTGTGTGTGTGTGTGTGTGTGTGTGTGTGTGTGTGTGTGTGT
>CDFC01060344.1:0-10941 GCA_000826385.1 Acanthamoeba rhysodes | reverse complement strand
CCGGTATCTTGTTGTAGACCCCGACCTGCAACGCCTCCAACAACGTGGACTTGCCTGTGTCGTGTCCTGTAGTGAGCACAGGCCCACGCGGACATTCGAGTTTGGGTGTTGGGGGAGGGGGGAGGGGCACACCATGGAAGCCACCACCGACGATGAGCGTGATGCCGCGCGCGATGGCCATGCCCTTTACCTTGCCGCTGTTGGGCAGAGTAAATTCGCGCTCCAGGCTCGGAGGGGATTGGAACAGCACCGCCTCCTCGCCGCTCATCGGTTCGTCGCACGCACCTTCACACACACGCACGCAACACGCAGACACAGTCAGCTGACCTGGCGCTTGGGTGAGGTGCTGTGATAGTGGTGCCGGTACCCGACTTGCGAGGGAGAATGGCGCCGTTGCGCACAAAGGCCAACAGAGAAGCAGCCTTGAGCTGATTTCTACGAGCTGAATAGGTTAGTCTCTGGGGGGCGGTGGCGTGGTGGGTTGGTGGGTGGTGATGGTGAAACCTGAGCGCCTCCTGGTCTTCGACGGAGAGAACGTGCTGGCGGAGAGCAGCGGCGTCCAGCTTGTCGTAGCACATGGTGCCGCGGACGATCCGTGGTACGTTCTCGGTGACAATGGTGGCCGCCCACTCACCCATGATCGAACGACCCTGGGCTGACCTCACGAAGTGAGTTTGTCGCGTCGCGTCGCGTGTCGTGTGTCGTGTGTCGTGTCGTGTCGTGTCGTGTGTCGAGGAAAACGCGACAGAACCTGGGAGAGCGACGGTGAAGCGCACTTCGACGTGGGCGGGCGTGACGATGACCGAGGTGCGAGGGAGGACGTTTTGGCTGGGCTTGTCGATCTGCAGTTCGCCGCCCTTGGCGCCGCCCCACCCGCCGCTCGCCGTCCGCACATCATGCCTGTGCACAAGAACACGCCCGGATACGGCACGCAACACGACACACAAGGGAGACGATCAGCCGTTCGGTTGATTGGGGCAAGAGCGGGTTGTGGCGTCGTACCGGTGCTCGTGTACGTGGCGATAGAACACTCGGGTCAAGAAGTCCGCCAGAGCTACAGCCCTGTGTGTGTGTGTGTGTGTGTGTGTGTGTGTGTGTGTGTGTGTGTGTGTGTGTGTGTGTGTGTGTGTGTGTGTGTGTGTGTGTGTGTTGCTACGATGCGCTCGGCGTATGGTGTTGGTATTGTTTACCTGGTGGCAGTCGAGTAGGTCTCCGGCGGGAACTGGGCCACCTGGTGCGGGACTTGCGCGCGGAAGTGGGATGGCGGAGCGAACGGATCCGACTGAATGTGGTCCACCAGGAGCGTGAAAAATTCACAATCATAGCTACCTGCCATCCACAGTCAATCTCGTGCGTGTGCGTGTGCGGTGGCGATGAGCGTGTGTGCCACGCAGAACGGAGAGAGAGAGAGAGACCTATGATGTCCTTGTATGCTGCGTAGCTTCGACCGTCCAGCGAGACGAGCGTCCGCTTCAGCTGCTCTTGCGTGCCACGCACGGCCGCTCGGCCGCTGCCTCCGTAGCGCTGCGGCTCTGTTTCAAACTCTTCCTCTGCCCGCCCGCGAGTACAGAGTGTAAGCAGAGCACTACGCACGGCCATGTGAAGTGGCGGTTGGTGCGTAGGAGCGTACCCATGCGGCTGCCATCGTCGCTGCGGCGGTCGTGGGCGAGCTCGTCGGTGTCTGGGTGTGGCCGCTTGTGCCCGCCGCCACCGCGGCCGTACTTTTGCTTGTAATACCACCCACGACCGCGGCCACCTCCGCCTCCTTCGCCTCCGCCCCCTCTGCCGTAGCCACCTCTGCCGCCTAATCTCGAGATGTTGGTGAATGAGTCAAATCGAAGTGGAATGATCCAGGTAATACTGCATGGGCACATCACACTCGACAGACAAACGAACCTCCACGTTGCATCTTACTTGTATCGCGTTGGGTTGGGATTGAGGAAAAAAATGCTGTACCCAAAATTGATTGCATTCCTGAAATACTTGGCATTCTTTCTGTGACTTTTCCATCCCTTCCCGGCCAACGGTCACATTTGTTTCGGCTTTCGGACACGGCACTGACAAGGACCCTTGCGTCGTTCGGCTTCTTCAACAAAAACCACAACCCATGGCCGCTGAAGAGCACAGTAAGCTTGTGGTCGGCTACTGGGACATCCGCTGTCTTGCCGAGCCCATCCGGTACGCTGTGTGCCCGACAAAACACTGCCATGTGGCTGACTTCCGGCAGGCAACTTTAGCCTCCTGCTCGAGTACACTGGCATGCCCTATGAGGACCGCAGATACGTGCAGGGCAACGCTCCCGAGTACTCTAGGGAGGACTGGTTTGGTGTAAAGGTGTGAAGGCGACGCTGCAGTGCGAAACTAAGGTTAACCTCGCCTAACCTCTGCCATTCGTCCCCAGTACTCGCTCGGCTTGGACTTCCCCAACCTGCCATACCTCATCGATGGTGACGTGAAGATCACGCAAAGGTGCCAGTCCGCTGCTGCGCTGATTATTGAAAAGTTGTGACAATGGTGGATTGATTGTTCGGCCGAACAGCAACGCCATTCTGCGCCACATCGCGCGCAAGGCCAACCCTGCTCTGTTGGGCAAAGACCTCAAGGAGCAGGCCCAGGTCAACATGCTCCTCGACGTGGTGGTGGACTTGAGAAACGGTACACTTCATCCGAGTCTTGAGTCTTGGGCAAAAGACTGATCTAGTTTCTCTCACCGACCATGACGCAGAGAGCGTGGACGTGTTCTACTGCGACCCAAATGAGTTTGCAGAGAAGAAGGCCCGATTCTTGAACCGCCTGCCGGGCTTGCTCCAGCAGTTTGACGCGTTCTTGGGAGACAAGTTGTTTCTTGCTGGAGACGAACCCACGGTGCCTGACTTCCACCTCTTCGAGGTGCTGAGCGAGATCGTCATGATGGAACCCCACTGCTTGCAGGGATTTTCTCGCCTGCAGGTACGCCAGGCCCTTCTCTCCTTGGGGCATGTCGCTGTGGTCAGCTCACTGGGCTTCTGGGCATCCGAGGCAGGCCTACCTCGCTCGCTTCCGTGCCCTGCCCGCCATCGAAGCCTACATGAAGACCGACCGGTTCCGCAACACTCCCGTCAACAACAAAGTGGCCGCTTGGGGAGCGAACGCAACGGAGGCCGCCCACTGACCATGCTTGGCGCTCATTCTCATATCGAAAAAACGAAACGTTTCGGAAAGTTTTCGTTAAATTTTTTGAATTGACCGCCACATTAAGATGAAATGACCAAGGAAAAGGATACCTCTGTGTCCTCGCTGGGAGCGCCTTGTCCTGCTGCCGAGATCGCGAGAGAGAGATGAAGCGAAAGCTGCCTCCCTCGTCGGGGCAGTCGACACAAGGTCAGCCGGCCCAAGCGCTGCCACCTGCGCTTGGAATGGTTGCGGGAAATGGACCGCAACATTTGGCCTCGCAGCGAAATGAGGTAGGCACCCAGGACCAAGCAAGGTCCCCATCGACATCGATGGAGGCTGGTCGATCGAGGAGCGCTTCGCAGACAGGCCCTTCGTCTGCGCCATTCCTCAATGGCAGCACATCTTCATCGACGAGCATTTCTACCTTCCCCACTCCCGCGAGCACTGGTGCGGCTTCCTCGTCTACTTCGATGGGTTCGTCTTCAGTGCCCTCTCTTCCCCACTCCTTCGCCTCGATGCCCTCATCGACATCGACATCCGCTACTTCATCTTCATCTACCTCTTCATCTTCGACGAAAGTGCCTGCTGGCCCAGCTGGCGTCGAGCATTCGCCCAAGATGCGACGAATCACCGTCCCCAAGGACCCCATGCAGCTTTCCTCTTCTCCCTCCATTCCCACCTACCACCAACACCTTCCTCGATCTTCGCCGGGATCAGCAGCCCCCGCGACGTCCGTCTCTTTCCCGACCGCGCCCCCGCCCCCCGCCCCCTCGACCACCCACAAACACCAACGCCAGCAGCCCGCCGCTTCTTCCAGGCTTCACGGATCCAGCCAGCTGCACCAACACGCATCAGTGGTGCCGCCGCCGCCTCCTCCCGCCCCGGCTCCTACGCGCGCCGGCTCGCGCTCGGGCACCTTCTCGGTCTCGGCGACCACTACGGCAGCTTCGTCTCCCTCGTCGGCAACCTCAGCCTCTTCGCTGCCGGCGGCTTCGAGCCGCCCATCGGCGCGCATGGTCAAGGCGGCGTCGCTGTCGGCTCTCAACAGTTTGACGGGAACTGCTCCTGCGACGTCCTTGGCGCATGCAACGCCGTCGACGACCTCGGCCAGCGGCGTATCTTCGTCGGCCATGCGCACCACGAACACCGGCGGCGTAGCCGTCCCACCGCCTCCGCCTCCGCCACCACAGCCGCAGATGATACACGCCATGATGCCCTTTGCCGTGGGTGCGCATCCGCAGTTCGTCCTCCAGCACCCGCACCACCAGATCCCGATGCAGCAGCTCACGCTGCTCCATCCGATGGCGCACCACGGCGGCCACGGCGCGTCGTCGACGAAGAAGTCTGTGCACGCGCTGCAGCCCATCCTGCCGCGTCCGTCGTTTGGGTTGGTGGGCATGAACATGCCCGCGGGCAAGACCTTTACGCAGCTCTCGCCGGGCGTCGCAATGACCAATCTCTCCATGACGTCGGCTTCGTCCGGGGCCACTGCAAACAGCGGCAACGCGACCACCTCGCCGTCGCTCTCGACCGCTGCGTCGTCTCCCTCGATGCTGTCGTCGTCGGCTCCCGCGACGCCGGCAGTCATGTCATCGCCCGTGCCGACCACCTCACCCACGGGGCAGCAGTCCACACCGTCGCCGCTTCCGCCTCAGCCCCCTGCGAGCGCGAAGCACTCGGCGGGAACCGCCAGACACACGAGTAGCGGCGCGGCACCGATGTCTCTCTCGCGCTCGACCTCCGGCACGGCGTTGTCGTCGTCCTCTCCCCCGCTCGCCTCGGCATCGTCGCCGCCGCTCGTATCGATGCAGGTGTCCACCAACGGCTCTCCGCCGCCTGCCCCGCCACCGCCGCCGCCTCCGATGATCCTCCTCTCCTCACAGGGCGTGCCCCTGTCCACGCTCAACCGCAACGTGCAGCTCGCGCCCAAGTACCTCCCCATCCTGCCCCTGCACGGACCGGGCAGCTTCGGTGGCGCCGTCAAGTCGGCGCCAATGTCGCTGTCGACGCACATGCAACTCATGAACGGGGCGACCAGTACTGCGGCCGCCAATGCTGGCTCCGGGTCGCTGATGCTAGCGCCCGGCGTTCGTGCGACGTCGACGGCTGAAGCGAAGATGATCGCGTCGGCGGCGTCGGCGGCAGCGGCTGCCGGCACCAGCACCGTCGCTCCGTCGTCGGTGCAGCCTACGATGATCGAGCGACCCGCCAGCGGGCCCGGGTCGTACGCCAACGGCCGCCAGACCTCGCCGCCACCCTCGCCCGCGGGCCGCAAGGTAAAACCCTCGCTCGTCGCCGTCCACAAGCTGCGTATCGGCGAGTGGGAACGATCGGCCAACTTCCTGGGCGAAATCTGCGCCAAGTTCTACTACGCCAAGCGGAAGATCGCGTGGTACGTTATCCGTTGCCTCTCGAGTCTCCGCGGTTGGCTATGTTTGAACTGCTGGGGCTGACGTCATGGCTCATAACGTGTGCGGGCGCGTAGGGAGATCATGGCTCTCGGGCTGATGGCCAAGATCGAGTTCGTGTTCTCGGACCTGGTCTCGCTCGAGTTCTACATGCCCCTCGATGGACCCTCCATCCTCACGGTCCGGCTGCAGAACTCGCCCAAGTTCTTTGGCGAAGTCAATCCCAGGCCAGGTAATTATTACCGCTCTTCTTGTCCTTCTTCTTCTTCTTCTTCTTCTTCAAAGCGCTCGGTTTGATCATGGCGGTGCTGACGTGATGCGCTCGTTCGTCCTCTGGCGACACCAGGCCGGAATATCCAATGGGCCGAAGCCGAGGACTTCACCGGTGGCTCGGCGTCGAACCTGGAGACTCACGTCCTCAGCTTCCCAAAGGGCTCGCTGGTGAAGCACTACGAGCGGCTGCTCACCATCGACTCTCGGATGCGCGAGGTGGTGAAGCTAGTCTCCAGTGCCCAGGATGTGGCTCAGGTCGCCTCGACTGCGGCGAGCAGCCACTCGCCGACGCTGCAGGCCCCGTCGTCGCTCTCGGCCTCGATGCCCTCGCCCTCACTCAAGCTCGCGCCTGAGCTGGCGCCCGCATCGGGCTATCTGTGCAAGTCGTGCAGCTGCTCTTCGTCTTACCACGCATCCGCGACCGCGATGGCCTTTAGCGAAGCATCGCAGAGCTTGACGTCGCCGCTCAAGACCAGTTCGTCGGCCATGCTCACCCTCTCTCCCGCGTCGTCATCCCACCCCGCTTCGGCCACATCCTCGGTCGGCGCGCTGACGTCGCCGCTCCGCACGAGCTCGTCCGCCATGGTCACCCTCTCGTCCGCCTCCGCCCCCTCACCGCCCACCCACGATTCGAGTAGCACTTCCTCCCACTTTGGCGACCAGTCGCTCCACGACCTGCACGATCATCAGCACCACCATCACTCGCACCATCAGACACACCACCATAATCAACACTCCGCCGTCGACACCAACGACACGAACATGCAGTCGTCATCGTCGGCCAGCGAGCTTTCCTCCCAACTGCTGTCCTTCGACAGCTCCTCCTGCTCGGCTACGACGGGCATGGAGGGCCTCTACCCTCTTCCGCTGCTCTTCTCCTCCCTCTCCTCATCTTCCCATGGCGTGTCGCCCATGGCGACCGACCCACTACCCTTCTCGACCTCTTCTTCTTCGCTCTCGTCGGCCTCGTCGTCGTCGCCGCTGTCGCCGTCGTCGCCCTTTGGGATGATGATGATGACCGACGCGATGACTATCTCCTCCTCGGCGTCGTCGCCGTTCCACCTGGCCGGCCCGCCGTCGCCCGAGATGGATTTCCGGTCGTCGCGAGCGATGATGGACCTACCCGACTCCCTGATGGCCTTCGATCTCGAGTCCCTGTCTTCGTCCCTGGTGAGCTCCGATTCGACCTGACACCACCGTCACCTGTGCACACCGAGTGGCGCCCGACAGACCGACCGATTGGAGATGCACGGAGCGAAGGCATCACCTTCATCCCTCATCCATCGATCCATCTCGTCCCCCACCCCTCCCTTCTCCGCAACTTCTTTCCCACACCTCTCGTACATAGACCGTGAACGAGCTCGACCGCAATTTTGCATCCGCCGGTCCTGCTCTTCATCTTTCATCCTCCTCCATCCTTCTCTCTTTCCTCTTCTCCAGTACTTCATCACCCCTCGCTACCATGATCGTGACCACATCGTCCTCACGTTCGTGGCGTCATCCCTTCTCTTCCTCTTCTTCTTCTCCTCGTCTCCGCTTCCTCTTCCCGATCGGAGAGGTTTGCGCCGCAGATCTGTACAAACCACACACCTATACACCAGAGCTACACACCCCTCGACTCCTCCGCCACCGGCGCGCCAGCCAGTGGGCCGTGCGGATGTCTCACCCCACCAACGCTTCACCTTCTACACCAGCTGGTATCATCACCAAATGAAAACAATTCGCGCACATCTTGGTGCGAACACACGACCAACGACACGACACGACACTAGTAGCGGATGGACTGGGCGAACCAGCGCGGCGCCTGGTCAAAGGGAGGGCCGTAGGCGCGTAGCGGCTCGAACACGGCGGGGTTGGCCGGCGGGATGTCAAAGTAGATCGGTTGGCAGTCGTCGCTTGAAGGACACGGTATCTGTGTCCCCTTCTGCATGATCATCACCGCTACCTGCCCGTCACTGCAGCTGGCTGTGTTGCGATGGTGTCCATCCACCACGACGTCCATCACCACCACCACAGCACGCCGACAAAAACGTGGTGAGCGGCGGGTTCGGTGGCCACCACGAACGAGAGAACTGGTGTCGCGCACCTTCACCGGCACTCACCACAAGGTCGATGCCCGCGCGCCCTTCGGCTTGTTCGTGATCCACAAGGAGGTGCTCGGCTACCTGGCGGGCCACGTCTGTGGGGCAGAGCCTGTACGTGCCCTCCTCTTCTTCGTCTTTCTCCTCGAGCTGGCGCCTCCTCTTCGCTGGTTTGGTGTTCGTCTTCTTCTTCTCCTTCTTCTTGGGTTGCTTCTCAGTGTCCTCCTCCTTTCCTTGGGGCTTCTTGCTCATCGCGGCTCGCAGGTTGGCCCACTCGCACACCAGCCCGTACCCCATCGTGACCCCTGCTCCCTTGTTAGTTAAAAATTGGGTACTTTACTATGGGCGTGGGGCCGGGAGGACCGACAGAGGGCGCCTACCGTCGGCGTGGCCCATCGCGCAGGACTGGGTCAAGGTGGGGTGCTTTATTCGAAGAAAGAAAAAAAAGAAAAAAAGGCACCGTGTGGTGGGCGTTCAAGGTTAAGGTGGCTGTCCGTATGTCGGCGAGGTGGTCATCAGGATCGATGGCTGTCGCGATCGCCACTGATGGCGTTGAGGCGCCGAAGAGCTGGCTGGGGTTGTCCCTACCGGCCCAGGGGCTGATGGCGATAGCGTCGCCCTGGAGTGGCGCCAATCATTGGTGGCCGTAGCTCGGCCCTTGGCCACTACCAGACCACTCTCGGCGTTTGAAGACTCCGTTATAAACAGAACACTCACCACACCCAACGCAACGCAACACACCACACACCCCACCCACAAGAAACATGACCACCCTCTCTCCCACCCTCGACTTGAACACCGGCGCCAAGATCCCCGTCGTTGGTATGGCCAACACCGTCACATCCCCACCGCTCCCCGTGTTCCGGTGATTTTTGATGCGATTTGGATCATCCATCGATGTTTGCAGGATTGGGCACCTGGCAGGCTGCCAAGGGCGAGGTGGGCTCTGCGGTGAAGGCTGCCATCAAGGCCGGCTACCGTCACTTCGGTATCCTCACTCCTCTCTTTTTTATTTAATTTCATTTCATTTCATTTCTCTATTTATTATTTATTCAAATTACGTAATTATTTATTTATTTATTTATTTATAATTCTAGACTGCGCCGAGATCTACGGCAACGAGGCCGAGATCGGTGAGGCGTTCAAGAGCGCGTTTGATGAGGGCCTCGTCAAGCGGTACGTACCAACCCCGCGCTGCTTCTCTCTCTCTCTCTCTCTTTAACAGTCACGGCTTTAAGCTTTCTTATTTACCCTTAAAACTCTCTCTCTCTCTCTCGCCCACCTATCGGCAGTGAGGAGCTGTTCATCACGAGCAAGGTGTTCAACAACCACCACCAGCCGGAGCGTGCGGTCAAGGCCATCCACAACACCCTCAAGAACCTCCAGATCCCTTACCTCGTACCCACACCTCGTTCTTCGTTGTTCTTCACTGTGACTTGACGTTGTGTGTGCGTGCGTGCGTGTGTGTGTCGTAGGACCTCTACTTGGTCCACTGGCCGATCAAGTTCGAGGAGGAGCAGATCGCGCAGCCGTTCCGCACGCCCGAGGGCAAGCTCAACCCGGCCATCACGTGGTCGTTCGACTTCAAGGAGACCTGGAAGACACTGTACGCTAACCACCCCCCAAACCAACCGCCGCCTTAACAACTAATCACGACCAACAACAAACCAGGGAGGAGCTCCAGAAGCAGGGCCTGGCCAAGTCGATCGGCGTGAGCAACTTCACCGTGAAGCAGCTCGAGGAGCTCCTGGCCGACACGCAGGTCGTGCCGGCTGTGAACCAGGTCGAGTTCCACCCGTACCTCTTCCAGGCCGAGCTCCTCAACTTCTGCACCTCCAAGGGTACCCTCTTCCCCCACGCACACGACATGCACACACTTTTAGTGCGCATGGCACACGCTCACCGACGCCGATCGATGGTGCGGTGGCGAACAACGTCCAGGCATCGTGCTGACGGCCTACAGCCCGCTCGGATCGACCGTTAGTTCGGAGGGCGTGGTGCCGCTCCTCAAGAACGAGGTCGTGAACACCATCGCCGCCGAAGTGGGTCGGTCGGCGGCTCAGGTCGTCCTTCGGTGGGGCGTTCAGAAGCGCATCGCTGTACGTCCCTCTCCGTGTCGCGTTGTGTGCGTTCACAGGCGTGTGCGTGGGCTCATCGTTCCGCACTTGCGAACGCACACTTACCACAGGTGATCCCCAAGAGCTCCAACGAGGAGAGGCTCCGCGCCAACTTCGCCATCTTCGACTTTGAGCTGAGCCCCGAGCAGGTCGCCCGCCTGGACAGTCTCCCCCAGCACCGCTTCATCAGCCTCGTCCCCGGCCACTTCGAGTGAAAGAGAGTTGATGATGATGATGAGTTCGCTCCTCAACATCGTACAATAAAACCACACAAAAGGGAGGGTGTGGCTGCTTGGTGGCGAATCACGCGGCGGTGGTGGGGGTATTGGGGTCCAGGGGGATCCCGGCCTCTCGGCCAGGCGATTTGTTGATGAAGCAGAGTTTACTCTCTGCGTAGGGGTTGCTCTCGCAGGCGGAGTCTATACCGACCCCGCCCGCGCGAACGCTATTCGAGCTCCCGGAGGAGCACACCGACGTAGTTTGCTTCAGATGAAGGAGGCTTCGAACTCCGCGCTACTCTGAATCAGCTTGAATCGAAGTAGCATGAATTTCATCTTTGCAAGCCGGGCCACCACACCCAAGCACAGGACCTCCCAGCCGGCCCTTCTTGTCCCGCTGACCACCTCCGCCAGCGCGACATTGTGGGATTGTTGCCCACGTTCGGCGAACCGCCAAGTGCGATGAGCCCTGGTCAACACACCAGAGACGCGAGTCGTTTATTGTTTGGTGTGGTGGTCCTCCTATGAGGTGCGCCCGGCATCGCACGCACAGCTCGGACAAGAGCGTGGGCGGCGGCGGCGGGCGGGTAAATGCCAATAAATAAATTAAATAAATGGTTTGGTGGGTTTCAGGCGAGGAGGGCAAAGAGGGACTCCTGCACCCACTTGGCCTCGCGGATCTGCTTGCGGA
>CDFC01060307.1:18894-37303 GCA_000826385.1 Acanthamoeba rhysodes | reverse complement strand
TAGGGATACTGCTCCGACCCGAGAAAGATCAAATGCTCCAGCGTGTGCGGCAACCTGCCAACCGGCGATCATGTCAATGGAGATCGCTGTGTTGTTTTGTAAGATGAAAATCAAGCATACCCGAAGTTGTCGTGTGCCTCCGTCGGCAGCGCAAAGTAGCCGTTCACCAGCGGACCTGCGTTTCAGCACAGGCGTTGGATGCAGCACGAGGGAAGAAAAGGGTGATGCGCTACCTTCGATTTCAGCCATGGAGAGGGTGAGGCCACTCTTCTGCGATCTAAACTTACGCACCGGCACGCCATCTGAAACGAACTCCTCCAGAACTTCCCACCAACCGCTCACGATCTTGTGCTTTGATTCCATTCCTCGTCCTCCCGCTCGTGCACTGCCGAAACCAGAAATGAAATCTTACGCCGAATAAACGAAAAAAAAGAGAAACGAAACGAAACGAAACACGAATCCAAACGAAACGAAACGAAACGAAACAAAGCACGAAACGAAAACAAAAAAAAACAAAAAAAAACAAAACGTGGCACAAGATGGAGAAGCGAACACGACGGCCATCTAGGTCACTGGTTGTCCTGCTGGTGTTGGCCGTCTTTTTGGCCACGCTCTCGGGAGCACTGGGTGATATCGAGCCGCTCACAGAACTCGAGTACGCTAATTGCGCAATTCAAATCAATCTCACCCCGCATCTGACGCGTCTCCCTGCTTCATCCATCAACTCCGAAACAGCCTCAAGGAAGCCGGCCTCATCTGCTCCGGGCCCAAATCGCGAGCAGCCCGCCTCAGTCTCGAAGAAGTACGCCATTCCATCCAATCTGCGCGGCCCAAGGCTGCAGGCTGACCGGTAGCGTGGATCGATTATGAACTGCCTCGGGTAGAACCTTTACGAGGAAGTAGCGCGAGTGGGCTACGAGCTGCCGACCAGTTGCCCGCTGGCCAAGTCCAACGACATGCTGCTCCCGCTCGAAGCCCACAAGCACTCGCGCGCCAGTGACAGGTCGCGCTCCTCTTCCTCCATCACCAACCCTTCTTCCCTTCACACCACCACCACCTTTCTCTTCTCCTCCTCGCTCTCCCGGCTGGGCCGGCACCCGCCCTTCCCTCTGAAGCCCAGCCATCATGATGACGACGACGATGGTGAGGAGGAGAGAAAGGTGGAGGAGATGGAAGAGGAAGCGGAGATGGGGAGGGATTTCGGGGCGGCACGTGGGACCCACAGGTGACGTCCACTCTCTCCACAACTCTCCGCCCCCTTGGCGCCAGCAGCCAATCAAGGAGAGCGGGGCCGAGGGTGGTGGACGTCCCTCGCCAATCCCTGCCCTTCCCTCCCTCTCCTTCCCTCCTCCATCGCTTTATTCACTTTTCTTTTTATTCATTTATTATTTATAATAATTAAATGCTAACCTCTGCTGTGTTCGATCGCGTGTGTGCGGTTTAGGTGGAAGTGCAAGCTATGCAAGCGCTCTTTCTCTGGCGAGGAGTACCTGGACCTCCACCTCAAGAAGAAACATCCCGAAGTGTGGAGCGAGGTATCTCTCTATCCGCAGGGCTTCACGTTTCTTGTGTGCTTAGGTGCATCCGTCTCACTGTGTGTGTGTGTGTGTGTGTGTGTGTGTGTGTGTGGTGATTGTGTCATGTACAGACAGGAGGAGTGTGTTTGGGCGACTATTGCGACATTCTTCGCTGCCACGAGTACCAGGAGAAGGCCCCTATCGGTGCAGCCTCGACGGGGTGCACCCCGGCCACTCTAGAGAAGCGCAAGTTTGAATGCAAGGTGCGCAATTGCACGCTTGCATCGTCCAAAAAACACAAGGATTGTGACACATGGCACAACGTTACATGATGTTCAATTGCAGAGCGTGATGCACAAGTGCTTCCCGCCCGAAGCAGGAGAAGCTGCCCATCGCCTCAATGCGCAGTTCACGCGTTCCTTCTGCGACGAGCTGTCATGCACTCCCACCACCGAATCCAAGCGAGTACGCCAGCACCACCCGCCTTCACACGCACCCATATGGCTGGCGTCGCTAATAGTGTCGCCCGACCATCGTCAATTGCATGTGTGTCGCTCCATCTCCAGAGCAAGTGGACCAAGGTGGGCAACGTGTTGTGGTGGATTCTCGCAGCAAGCGTGGGCGTGGGTCTCATCATCTTCTACGGCGCCGTGTGGCTTTACCGAAGGTTTGCAGGCGCCAACCACCACCGCTTCTCACCGTCTCTGTGTCGCCCAGTTGTAGTAGCCTCACCCTACCCTGCGTGCTTTCTCCTCCTGCCAACCACCCACCACAGGAACCAGCGACTGAGCAGCGACCTGCGCCGGCTGTCTTCCAAACGACAGGTGTCGCGACTGCGCGCCTGGGGCAAGGCCAAGGGCTATTGAACATCATCATCAACAACAAACAACAAACAACACGAACACGAACATGATTAAGTTGAGGCCGGCGAGCTGAGCTGTCCGGTGTTGTGCTCGTTGGGGTTGTCGCGCCATTTCGATGAATTTGTTCAGAGCCGTCCTACCGGCCGGACTTCAACTATCACACTTCATACCCGCGGTCCTGGCAGACTCGTGCAGCTGCTTGAACTACCGGGCCAAGAGACGAGGCTCTGTTGTTCGGGGAGACCTTGACATCTGCGGGCTTTTCACGAAGAGGAGAAAGGAGAAGAAGAGAAGAGGAGATGTTGAAGGGTGGGGGTATGGAATCCGCCTTCATCGACAGGGAGCTGCCGGAGGATGCCTGTACAGCCCCTCTTCCTTTAAATCACTTCTTCATTGATACCAAAATCAAATTAACCATTCAATTTGATGTGAGGCTGATCTCCTTTTTTTTTTTATGATTATTATTATTATAATTTTTGAACGTTTGTATGGAGCGTTCCACAGGCGACAGCGGCCTCTACGTCTCGGCGTTAGCTTCGCCCCTCAGCCTCCGATCTTCTGTGCGTGCGGCCTCGGAGGTACACCCCCCCCGAAAGAACGAAGCGCCTTCGCGTCTGTCGCTTTCTTGCCTTCTTTCTTGGCCTCAGTCCGTAGTTTGGTCTCTCCCGCGACTCATCGCTTCTGCTGCTCCTGCGCCGCTGCCGTGGTCCAGGTGGACGAGCAAGACGACCCCATCGACTCGACCACGCCCCGCGCAGTGTCGAAGGACGCCTATGGCAGCGACGACGACGACGACGACTCACTGCCCGACGTGCCCATCGAAAAGGTGCGCGCCGGAACGCTCGGTGATGGGCATGGAACGTCGCAGCTCACGGCAGCGGTGGTGTCGGTGTTGGCGGTGGCTTGGTCGCAGGAGTTGTCGATGAACTACATGGCCGTTCCTCAGCATCTGTTCGACGGTCCCACGTCGCCCAAGTCCAAGAAGGACCCCAAGCCCAACAAAAGCAAGTCCACCGCGACCTCAGCCTCAACATCGACAAACCATAAATCATTATCGCCTGCCATCGGTACCGTCTGAACCTTGTATCAATCTGTGGCGCACTTTCTGCTTACACCCCGCACGCAACACATTGCACGTGGCGACACGCACACGTTCATACGACACACACACACACACACACACACACACACACACACACACACACACACACACACACACACACACACACACACACACACACACACACACACAACCGCGCATGCTAGGTGCGCGGACCAAGGGTTCGCCAGGGGTGAAGCGGCGACGCAAGAAGGTGATCTCAGAGGACGACCACGACGACGCCGAGTGGGGGCCCAATTCGCCCCTTTCTTGTCCGTCGTCGCCGTCGCCGCCTCCGTCACCACTGCTCGTCAGTGATGGCCACGCGACGGCATTGGCCGCATTAAATGCGCGCGGCCGGGGCACGAGCTATGCGGCCGACGACTGGGAGAACGAGTCGGACGACCCCGAGTCGCTGGTCATCTCGGCCCGGGGCGCCGGCGTCGCGGGGCACCAACAGGGCAAGGGCAAGGAGGCCACGCGCGCCGACAAGAAAGAGAAGAAGAAGAGCAGTGGCGGCAAGCGGAAGGAGAAGGTGAACAGCGGGCAGCCGCTACAGTATCAGTATCAGCTGCAGCCGCTGCAGCTCCATGGTCACCACCACAACGGCGGCGGAGACCAGCTGATGACCCTGGCGAGCGCAATCGCGGCCGCCAATGCCACCCAGAGCGACTACGACAGCATCGAGCGCGCCAGCCAAACATCGACCAGCCCCTCCGCTTACGACTCTTCCGTATGGACCACTTCGCTCTTCGTTCTTTGCTCTTCGCTTTCGTTCTTCTGACCTCGTTCTTTATTCGCCATTGCAGGATGCCTTGCTGAAGAAGAAGGCGGAGCTGGACCGGCTCGAACGGAAGCGAAGGAAGCAAGAGTCGCTGGAGCAGGCTGCAGCGGCAAAGAGCGAGCGCAAGGAGCGCAAGGAGCGGGAGAAGAAGGAAAAAGAACGAAGAAAGCGAGAAAAGAAAGAACGAAAAGAGAAGGAAAGAGAGAAGGAGCGAGGCAGCCACAACAGCAACAGCGCCGACAAGAAAGAGAAGGACCGAGAGAAAGAGAAAGAAAAAGAGAAAGAGAAAGAGAAGGAGGGAAAGAGGAGCGGGTCGACCCGATCGGAGAAGCGCGACACCGTGGGCGGCACCAAGGCCGACCTCCTCCGGGAGACCCTGGCGGCCAATCGGAGCAAGCGGGAGAGCCTCAACGAGTACTCCAACCCCAAGCTCTCCTCGCGGGCCTCGTCTGACCTCTCCTCCCGTGGATCGCCCAGGTGAGTTGATGCCCACCGCTTTCTCTGGATATCGAGCTTACCTCACCCTCTGTGTGTGTGTCATGCATGTGTCGCGCGACAAAGGTTCAGCTTGTCGTCGTTCTCCAACTCTTCTCTGTCCTCGGGCTCGGGCTCGGACGATGGCCGAGCATCGCCGGTCCCAATCACAGGCACGCCTCCCTCCCAATCCATTTGATTGCCATTGAGCGTCAGAATCTCACGACACGACACGACACGACACACGGTACAGAGAAGGGGAGTGCGGAGATCAAGATCATTCATGTCAAGACGCTGGAGCTGTGTGCGGGCCTCAAGTCGCTCATCCTGCAGGTGTGCAAGCACAAGCAGCGAAAGAGCGTGCTGAGCAAGGACGACGTTGACCGGCTCAAGTACCTCTACGAGACCGTCCACCTCATCAACTTCTACGTCTCCTCCCAGTCCCAGGAGAACCGCAAGTTCAGGTGCGCACCTCCATTCTGTTTTCATTTTTGGGTTTTTCCTTCTTTTCGCGTTCGCTTTCGTTCTTTTGCGCGTCGCGTCGCTGACCGCCATCACACAGAGCGTACAGCCTGCTGCTCTTCCCGCTCTACGACGCCCTGCTCCAGACCCACAAGGTGGTGAGCGACATCTATCGGTACCGCCATCTTCCATGTGTCATGCCGTTGTGCGTCGTGTGGTGTCGTGTGTCGCTCACACGGCACGACGTTGCGCAGAGGCACGGCGGCGGTGACCGAGAACTTTGACGTGTTTGAGCTCACGCTCCGGCGGTACCTGGAGCAGTCCAACCGCCTGTTCCCGCTCGAGGGCGACGACCGAGACCGGCCCGACCCACCCTCGAGCTGCATCGAAGACAAGAAGGCGCGCCAAGTGTGGGACCGCAACATCGGCGCCGACGTCTACTTCACCTCCTTCGCCACCTTCATCAAAAAGGCATCACCCCTATCCTCCGGGTGCGGCATGAGTGTGTGCGGGGTTGGCTGACCGTAAGGGGTGAAACAGGTGATCGAGCCTGAGTTCCCCGAGGCCAAGGACGAGAGCTTCCAGGAGTACCTGCAGTACTTTCTCAACTTTCCAGCGGACGACATGCTGACGGTCTACAAGTGGAACCTGCTCCTGCGCCTGTTCGGGCCCTACGACCAGTTCACTTACAACTTTCGCACGCTCGTACTCGAGCGAGGCTTCCTGGGCCTCATCAACCGAATCAAGGTGAGCAACCACCACCGCACGCACGCGAGCTCACACACTCATTCCGCATGTGTCATGGTCGAGTGTAGGCGCAGGAGGTGCTGCTGCTGGAGAGCTGCCCGTCGTGCCTGCTGCTCATTCGGTTCTCGCGAACTGAACCGGAGTTCCTGGCCTTCAGCTACAAGGACGAACGCGGGCAGATCCGACACAGCCTCAACAAAGAAGAGTCCGACTCCAAGGTTCGCACGACATCGCACACGCACACGCACACGCACACACGCACACGCACACGCACACGCACTGTTGGGAAACAACGTGTTAACGACCGCGCACAGCTGCCGGTGCCGGTGGCGGAGTACGTGCGGCGAAAGTTCCCCAGGTTCAAGATGGTGGACCAGAAGGTCAACGTGCGGTACATGGCCGGCGTGGACCAGCTGTGGAGCCTCACCGACTACGCGCGCCAGGCGACGTCCAACGCCTACATCCTGCCCTCGCTCCCTCTGGCCGATGACGTCGCCACCACCAGCGGCTCGACGTCACCGGGAAGCAAACCGCAGCCCTCGAAGAAGCGCACCTGATCGCAGCTGCCTCTCCTTGTATGTACATAGCCGTATCGTAAGAACTTGATTCTTTAATGGCCATGGTGATGGTGAAGGTGGCGGTAGGTCGTTCAGAAGTCGGACTTGGACGAAGAAGACTTCTTCCACGAGAGCTTGAGGGGCCGGTTGGCCTTGTTCCAGGTCGGGCTCAGCCTGTCCAAAGATGTGAGATGTGAGATCTGTGGTTGTACCCATGCGCAGAGAGCCGCAAGCGACAAACACGAGAAGGCAGGAGGCGTACTTGATCTTGGTGTCGGTGAGCTTCCTCTGGGCGATGTCGGCCTGGGGCAGACCGAACGGAATTACTCTCCTGTCCGCACCCGCTCCTGCCAAGGTGCCCACGAGGTGATGAGCCTGGGGTGCAATGCAGCACCGCGGGGGTGTGTGTGTGTATGGCTGGTGGTGGTACCGAGGGTGGTGGCTGCCTCGAAGAGATTGGCCGATGAGGACTGGTTGAGGTAGATGACCAGGTTGCCTTGCGCCACCTCGCACCGATTGAGACCGCGGAGCGGGAACTGCCAGATGGACTTCTTCGAGTCCTCGACATTGATGAAGTAGCAGCTCTTGTCCGTGCACAGCAAAATGTGTCGCGTGCCTGTCCAACCCCATACACCACGCACACACGCAGCCGCACACGACACATAACACACACACACACAAAGTGAGCGAAAGAGGTGGTGAAGGAGGGGTGTGTGTGTGTGTCAGTTGGGCTCTCATCAGGTGGGCGTACCGCGGACTTGGCCCTCGAGGTGCCACAGGTAGTGCTCGTCCTGGTGCGACTGGTCGTCGAGGTTGAACAAGGTGAGCTTGCCCTCCGACTTCTTCTTGCTGTAGGGCGTCAGCACGTGGTCCTCCCCGATGTAGCGCGGCGGGCGGACGCGTTCGCGGGTGTTGTCGCTGAAGTAGGTGGTCGTGTTCTTGATGCCGTCGGCCGTCTGCGAGATCAGATCGAACGTGCCGGCCAACGGCTTGGCCGCGATGCCCACCACGCCCTTGCCGATGCCCTTGCCGAAGCCCACGAAGCCCTCCTCCTTGGCGCCCTTGATGGGCTGCGTGAGCACCCCCGTGGCCCCGTGCCAAAGTCCCTTGCCAAAATCGCGGATACCTAATCATTACCACACCACCGCACAAACGCACACACGCAGACGCACGCACCACCGCACACGCGTGTGAGTGAGATGAAGTCAAGCCGGCGTAGAATTGGGGGAAGGAGGGGGTGAACCGTAGGCCACGCCCTCGGCGGCGTGACGCGGTTTATCTCTCGAGGTCTTCTCGCGTTCGCGCAGGTAGTCCGTGTCGAACGATAGCGTGGCGGCTCCTCGCCCCAAACTGCCCGTGAACTGTGTGTTTGTGTGTGTTGTGTTGAGCAACGTGGTACATGGCCGCGCAACGTGGGCCGAACTGTGTGTACCTTGCCGGCCGAGTTGAAGACGCCCTGGGCGAGGTTGCCCACGAGGGAGCCGGTGCCCTTGGCCACGCCCTTGGCGAACTCTTGCGGGTCGGCCTGTACGCGAAACAAACAAACAAACAAACAAACAAACAAACAAACAAACAAACAAACAAACAAACAAACAAACAACCCGTTCAGTATTGAGGAGCGCCCAAGCCGGGAGGACAAATAGGGAATGACCTTGACGAGACCCTGGGCAGGCTCGTAGAAGAAGTCGTAGACGCCCGTGCCCAGGTTGTTGACGAGGGACAGGGGCGAGCCCAGGAACTCGAACGAGCCCAGGATGGTGTAGACCTGGCTGAGCAGCTGCGACTTGTAGTGCTCCTTCACCAGATTGACAAACTCCTCGCGCGTCATGAACACGCTCTTCAGACCCAACATGCTGATGAGTTGATGGTGAAAGTCATTAGCAGTGCGCTGGCAACAGCCACAACTTGACTCAAGCAACTGTGTGTGTGTGTGTGTGTGTGGGGCGTACTTGATGCGGATCTGGGCTCTGTCGATGTTGGTTAGCGCGCCGCCGGAGAACGAAAGGACCTTGTTCAGGATGTCGTCCGACTGGACGCCCGGCACCGACGCGAACGAGAGCACGATCGACATCGGGTTGAGGAAAAATAGGCCGATGTAGAGCATGCGTTCGTCGCAGGCCTTTTGGGTCGGCGCGAAGATCGACTTGCACTCCTGGTTCGCGCACGACCACACACAAAGCCGCAAAAATTAGTGGTAATTCTAATCCAGCTGCTCTGTGCGGCGCTGGGCTGCGAGCAGTGAACAGGGCAATAAGAGCTGAAAAGGGACCTCGGTGACGGGCTTGGCTCGTGACGCTCGTCGGGAGGATCGCCTGATGGAGCGGTTGAGCGCAAAAGACTCGTCGTGCAGCGACTGCAGCTCCTCCTCCTCGGTCTGGGGCTGGTCGGCGGTGTTGTTGAAGACCGGCGACTTCATGACGACGTCCAGGAACTCCTTCGCGCGTACGATGAACAGTCCGTCGACGGAGACCTACACGAGACGTTTTTAGCACTGGACGGTCTACGGTACCTGTCACTCTAGAGTCTGCGTCTCGTACCTCGATCTCCTGCATGGCAAACGTGATGGCGTGGAAGTAGTCCACATCGGTAGCAGTTGAGCGCTGCAGGGTGAACTGGAGGAACGGGACCATGGTCTTGTCTGTCACATCCGGCAAGTCCTGTGCCGAGTCGAGAATGAGAAAAATATGAATGATAAGAGTTGAACAACGGAGCGTGTGGTCCATTGCGGCACGACACGGAAGCAAGAGAGTCGCACCTTGAACACCGGGTAGATGAGGATCGGGAACCGGGCGTTGTATAGCTGGTTGTCGACCTGCACAAGATTAGGAGGAGGATGGGCCCGTGCAGTCAGTTTGTGCAGTACGAGTTTGCGACGGGTTGCCGAGAGGCTCTCACGGCGTACCTGGAATCGGCCCACGTGAAGCTCCAGCTGCTGATTGAGATTGGTCGCGAGCACGTCGAGCTGCACGCGAGAGGGGGGCAAAGGGGGCGAATATTAGCTAAATTGAGCCCAGCGCGGGGAACGTTGGTTGAAGTGGGGGTGGGGCGTACATGAAGATTGGCCAGGGAGAGGTACATCAACTCCTGGGGAGTGTCGTCGATCAACGAGATACCGACGCTGCGGAGGAGTAGGGAATCGGCGCGGGTTACATAGCCTACAATTATTAAGTTTTGCAACTCAGAGGCGGACGTACCCAGACAGGTCCATGTGCAGCTCGAACTGGTTGACCTCGTCCTGCGTGAGGAGCAGCGGAGCCGAGGCCTGGCGCACCACGCTCTTGTTCTTTGCCGTCATCGCGTGGTCCGTGTCCTATGCACGCGACATTCCTCTCTGAGTGAGCAAAACACACACACACACACACACACACACACACACACACACAACACACACAACACACACACACCAGAAGCACGCAGGTATGGGATTGGAGGTGTACCTCAACGTAACCATGCAGATGGGTGAGCCTATCGGTTACCCGGAGCACCTTGGTCGGGCCTGAAAAAAGAACATAATGATAATTGTAAACTTTTCGCCCAGATGAACGCTAGAGCGGAGGCGCGAAGGTACCGCTGGGTAGTACGCGGAGGAGGATGCGGCGCAGGTCGCGGTACTTGGTCTTGGGAATGATGATTTCGTTGTACTCCCTGCGCGGCGTGAACTCGTCCAGACTGAACTCGTAACTTCGGTCCGCTCCTTCGATCTTCAGGACCAGCCTTTGTGTGGAGTGTGGTTTCAACCGTCAGCTCCCGAGTATTTGCAAGTGCAAGCAGAGAGCGGGTCAGCGTTTCGTACTTCTTATCTACTGCAGACGGTTCGTCCCAGGCGAAGGGGACTGCTGAGTGCGGGGGAATGGTCTCCCACTTGTCTTCCATTCGGTCTCCTGTGCCGGGGTGCGGTGAGGGTGACTTACGGCACAACGAGCTAACTAGTGGGTGGTACCCTTTTGCGCGATGATGAGGGTTTCATCGGCGCGGTTTTCAATGCGGTAGAGCGGGTAGGCTTCACTCTCGGCCTTGAGGAACATGAACACCGTGGGCGATTCCAGCTTGCCCTCCACGCGCAGCACCACATTCTTATCATTCCTCCTGTTGACGCAGTTGGTTAGGGTTGTGTTGAGAGAAGTGGTGTGTGTGACAGCGTACCCTTGGCCCGAGTTCTTGATCTTGACAGACAGTTGGCCGATGTCCAGCGGGAACCCGCCCGACCACCCATAGTTGGAGTTGACCAAGCGCACACGGACCTACACACATTCGGGAACCAATCAGTCCCATTTACCCTACACAATCGTGCCGCGCGTTGCAGCGCAGTTGTCCGGGTGTTGACGCTACCAGAGGGAACTTTTCGGCCATGCGGTAGTCGCTCCAGATGAATGGCAGAGACTCGCCCGGCAGCACAGAATAGACCTCACTCGTAGCTGAGCCCACGCGAAACACAAAACCAATCATCCAGCGAGTTAGCAATGGTACGATTTTTCTAATGGCATACTATAAGGCTCGGGATTGGGTGTGGCTACAGTACCGACTTGGTTGATCAGGAGGGTGTCAGTGTACTGGTTGACGATGATGTAGTGGTGCGTGAACTCAACGCACTTGGTGCGCCAGAATTTGTCCTGCGCGGCGTAGATCCGCAGACCCAACACGAAGCCCTTCGTCGGCCGGCCCTTGACTTCGTTGTCCGTGACGAACGTCCTGCCCGAGGAGTTTTGCGCGGCCAATGAGATGCCCTTGCTCCAGCGGGAGTTGGCCACCTGGCAACGTTAGAGCATCGTCAGTTGCGGTGTAAACGCTGACGAAGAGCAACTGATGAGGGCAAGTCTTGAACCTTGACTTCGATCTGTTTCTTGCGTTCGAGTCCGGTCGTGAGCGAGAAGGGAAGCGGCTTGTCAGCCGCCGCGAGCTGGTCCTTGAAGAACCAATCCCTTGGCTCACCTGGCGGGCGTGTGAGTGTCAAATGATCGTGCACGCGAAGCCGAAGGAAAGCAGCTGCTGCTGCGTCGGTGGTAGTACGTACCTTTGAGGTCCCAAATACTGTCATCGGATGCGGCGGCGACTTGGCCAGGCGCGGGCTCGGAGGATCCCAAACCCGCCTGCTGGCGGTAGAGAAGCCGGAGGCCGGTCTTGTTGATGAGCCAGAAGTCGGTGAAGAAAGAGATTTTCTTGACGCCTGATTAACAGCCGTTCGAAAAAGGGCGAGGTAGAGGGTGAGATCAACACGTCATTGGCAAGAAAGGCGGGGAGGAGTACCAGTGTCGCTGATCTTGGCGCGGACGTTGACTGTCAGCGGAATTTTGGCCCTGTCCCTCATTTCGATGCTGTCGACCACATCAGTGTTGATTGCAACCATGCTGCTCCATTCGAAGCCTAGCCAGGAACAAGTGTTGAGCGGTTAACCTCAGTGCTTGCGTGCATGAGAGAATGTAGTATGTACCCTCCATTCGGATCGACACGTTGAGGTCGGTCTCGGGATCGAAAAAGTGGAGGGGGATCTTTTCTCCCTTGGCAATGCTCCCGTTCTCAATCCGCAGCCGATTCCGGTCTCGGAGAATCGACACCTCGTACTGCAGAGTAGCAACCCTTAGTACACAAGCTAAGGGTGCATGAGGTGCGTGTATTCGTGTGTGTGTGTGTGTGTGTGTGTGTGTGTGTGTGTGTTGGCGTGTGTGTTGGCGTGTGTGTTGGCGTGTGACGAGGTACCTGGATGGGGACTGGAAGGAGGTTCTCCAGCTGGAAGGGCGGGCAAATGGTGATGCGGTGCGGGATGCGTTCCATCGCCTCCGGATCGGTGCCCGCATCCTTGTCCACGACTACCTGGAAGATGTAGAACGGACCTCGCTTGGCTGTGAGGTCTTCGTTGGCGCAGATCATGAGACCGGCCTTCTTCTCCAGCTTGGAGCACACCAGCTTCTGCTTCGTGAACTTAGGCAAGCCGGTCATGGGCACCGGGTCCTACGCAATGCATACCAAGACAGGCGGGGTCAATGACACTGCAGGTTCGCAAGCACGAAGAAAGGAGAGTACTCTGGGATTAAGCGACGGCTGGAAGCGGATGGCGCCGTGGGTAGCCAGCTCCAGTGGCAGGAAGGCTGACCTACACCAGCGCCAGTGTTCACAACATGGAGTCAGTTAGCAATAGTAGGTGGCACTACAAGCTCTTAACAGGGCGAAGCATACTCCTTGGGTTCGATGCAAAGCGGCACCGCGGAGGAATAGGCCTTGATGTCGTCGGGCATTTCCACAATCGCGTTCTGCATAAATTCATGCGGTTAGACCGAGACTAAGCACAGCGTCACTCATACACCGTACCAGGCGGCGCTCGGTGAAGTTGATGACTTGCACGTTGGAAGCAAATGTGAGCAGCACGCTGCCCTCGCGCATGCTCACGGAATACAGCAGCTTGACATGGGTGTGGCCGATGTCCAAAATGTGCGTGCCGAGCTTGTCGATGATGATACCCTGTAGCAGAACAATGTGAGCTTAGTAGCCTTTCTGGCGTGTGCGTGCGTGCTGAGTGTGCGTACCTCGATGGGCTTGTACTCGCCGTGCACTTGGATAGTCAAGGTCTTGTTTACCTGTCTCCTTTCCTTGGTGTTCAACCTATGCAGGAGCCGAGTGGTCAGACTCAGCCGGCGTTCAAATTCAGACGAAAGACTTCTGCCGTACCGTCGCTGCTTGAGGTGGGGGAAGGAGATGGGCATCGGCTGCTCTTCGCCCTTTTCCAGAGCGATCACGCTCTTGTCGTCCGATAGCCAATACCACATTTTCTGTTGCGTGGTATAAAAAACACGTGAGTCGCCGTGCCCAGGCGAACAACTGGAGAGGTGAAGTTTTCATACCTGTCCCGTTTCGTTCTTGATGTAGTACGCGTGGTGCTCGATTGACTTGGCATTCTCCTCCTCAAAGGAATCGTCCTTCCACACTTCGACCACGTCCATGGAGGTCTCCAGGAAGGGTCGGGTGATGTTAAGCTCCAGCTTTTGGCCGGCCCTATGATACACGCAAAGGGATCGTACAAAACAGTCAGTCAGGTGGCAAGCGGGACAAGTTTAAAAGGCCGATCGACAAGATACCTGAACGTGATATTGTGTCCATTGACGCGCGAATACTTGAGCTCGAAGTTGAATTGCTCCAGCATGGGCTCCCACACCTAATTGATTGACGATCCCACGACACGCCAAGCAAAGCTAAGCAAGGGCATGGATGGCGAGGCAGAACTCGGCGAGCAAAACGCACATCCAATCGGTTGTTGAAGTAATTGGCGGCGATCATCGTGTTCACATGTGCCGTCAGCAGGCTACTCCAGTCAGCGGCCTCGATTTTGCTTTTTGTGATGGGGTGGATAGAAAAAAGGAATCAGATAAGTGCGTTTAGATACCAGTGAGCATGCGAGGCGAGCCACTCTCGTACCTCTGTGCCAAACTGAACTCGAGCAGCGGTGTGTTTTGGCCCATGTAGTCGTTGATCAGGTACAGCACGACACCTCCGCTCATGATGGTCAGTGTCTGCGCATTGATTGTGTTTGCAACGGTGAATTGGTTAGTGATTACTCAGACGGGCAACAACACGTGAAGAAGGGACCAACCTGTTGCTGGCTGTCGGTCTTCTGGACCACGCTCTGAGCAGCGGGAGGTGTTGCCTCGGCGACCGTAAGTTCATCAGATGCCCACTGGTCGGGTTCTGTGCGGACGAGCAGGGTTAGGGCAGCGGTGGCATCTTCAAGGGCAGAAGCTGTCAAGGTCAGCGGTTACCGGGTGTCTTGGGCTCTGTGGTCGGCGGACCCGAAGGTTTTTGCAGCTGTTTGAGGAGCAGCATCCACTTGTCTGTTCAGGGGCCAGGCCGAGTTAGTATGCCCTGCTACAGCTGCGGCCCACAGGGAAAGTGTGCAATGCGTTGTTGGTACCCAGGATGTGCATAGCCAACTTGTAGTCGTCGATCGACAAGGTGATGAGGGCCTGGTTGGTTTCGAGCACAATGTCGCAGCGGTTGATGGGCTTACTCAGTTGCGTGTACATGAGCTGCAGGTCCAATGGCTCAATGATGGCCACCTCGCGATCGAACTGTAGCCACAACAGCACATGGATTAGGTTGATGTGCCATGGACCGAGCAAGTCACGGAACGTGAGTCGTGCCTGGGTGGTGAGGGTAGAGAGCTCCTGGGAAACAGTCATGTCCGTCAGGGCTTCGTCAGCTTTGTACATCTGCGCGTCAAACCGAGCCTTGTTCACCTCAAGGTTCTTGAGCATCACGCGGAGCTTCTGGCCGCCTCCCTACAAGAACGGACGATTAGTTGCATCCCCGCAGGTGAACAAGGCCACACGGTGCCACGTACTAGTTCAGGGTAGATGTTCATGAAGTTTAGCTCCGCGCTGGTCTTGGCGACGAATCCGCGGGTTACCGACTTGGAGTAGTCCTCTGCTCATTGTACGGTGAGAAACAAGGCCTATGAATCACTTGAGAAGTGTGTAGGGTGGCACGTACCGAGGACAAGCAGTTCAACGCCTCGCACAGCCACCTTGACGTTGATGGGGCCTTCGCCTCCGCCGTTGGTCGCCTCGAAGTTGGTCTTGAGCTCAGTCCCACTCGTGAGAGCTTCCGGCTGGGGTTCGCCGGTCTGCATCGCTTTGAGGGTCTTTTGCAGGGCGTCCACCACGCGCAGGCCCACATCCTTAGCCTCGAACAGAGGCTCCGGCACTGCGGCAACTCGAGTACCATGCACGGCGATGTAGACCTGCGTTGGTTCACGTTGGTAGTCAACATACAGCCGATGCCAGCCCCACGCATGTAAGGAGATGGTGTGGCCGCACCGTCTGCTTGCTGGTGTAGTCTTTGCAATACTCGAGGGAAAGCTCGGGCTGCGCGTTCGCTTTCGACAGAGAGAAGCCCAGCACGTGCCTGGGCACACCGATCGGTAGCCAATCAGCGAATTGGGTCCAACAAAGTGGTGGCATTTGTAGGCGGGTACCTGAACAGGTTGTCGGTGTCCCTCCGCTCGTCGGTGAGGTAGAGAGACCCCAGATCGACATTGCAAGTCATGGATTCATTGGAGAGCTGAGAGAAGTTGACCGCGAGCCGATGCGCAGCGAGCGATACCAGCCAGTCCTCATCGTCTATTGTGCACGTGGTGCCACAGGTCAGGTTATTGGAATGTAATGTCTGAGTCTCAGATGAGAAAGCGAGCTGTGGTAAGAGTACCCTTGGCGTCGCGAGACATGACCTTCATGCTGATTTTGTCCAGGCACACGTTGGCTTGAAACTTGGTCCACACCTGATCGGAGCTCGAGGCCTGTGCGGGGACGACCTGGCTGCTCGCGGCCGTTGCCGTCTGCTCGGCCGCTGGCAGTTGCGACGAGAAGGAGCTCAGCGCTTTCAGCAAACCGACCTGCTTGTCGTAGAGCTGCCGCAGGTTGTCCTCAACCACGTCCAGCACGAAATAGGTCTGCTTCTCTTTGATGTTGATATCGATCTGGATGGCGCGTTGCCAGTCAGCAAAGAAATGACCACCTTGCGAAGAATGCGACAAAAAATGATAGTGGCCAGTGTACGTGAGGAATGGCCAACGCAAAGTCCATGTCCGAGTGGCGGTGCTCAGAGTTGTCGATGGCGCGAGTCAAGCTCAAGTCCAGCTCGATGTCGGCAATCACCTTTTCCAACCGCCTGGAATGCGTGAGAAGATTGTGTGAGCTTCATGTGTGAGGATCGTTGGCGTGGGGCATATTCGTACTCAATGTCGGGCTTGACTTGTTCCTTGGTGTCTTGAGGGGTGAAGGCGTCTTCGGACATGACGCCCGACTCGAGCCGCATCTGTTTGATCGTCAGCAGCATTTGATCGAGGGCATCGCCATGCCGCTCGTGGCGGGCGAAGTGGTTGGCCAGAGTGATGTTGCCCAAATTAGCGACCAACACCTCCCTTGGATGGTAAGGCCACAAACAACGATTGCAGGTTAGCACAGCTTTTTGCGCTTGTGTCAGTGACGCTGCGCAGGTACCTGCTGTTGCCGTTCTTAGGAAGAATGATGTGCGGATTGGAGATCGATATATCCAGCTTGAGCAGCGTGCTCTTCTGTGCGCCAGGCTTGGGCGCCTGCTGCACCTGGCATACGGCAAGTAAAAAATTGGAAGATAATCAAATGAGTGATAGAAGCACAAAAAAAGGTCAGCCTCAGTGTGGAGGAGCGCACCTGTTTGACGTGGTTGAGACCAGGGCTGTCGGGAGGAGGTGCGAGGGAGTTCTGAATGGTCTTGAGATCGGACACAAAGAGCAGGAGCTCTCGGAAGAACGGCTGAATCACGATTAAACGAATCGAACTGATCTGGGCCGTGACCTGGGAAAGAGAAAGACAATTAAAAGGCCATCATCTAAAGCGGACGGGCGCGGGCCCCGTCGTGGTGCGTACCATCATGTCGTAGCCAGGGTATGTGGCTTCATCATCGGGGTTGTAGAGGTCAAAGGTGAAGATGACCATCTTTTTGCCCAGCACCGGCTGAATGGAGATGATTTCCGTGTAGATTGAGTCCTTGTGCAGCGGATTGTGTGCTGAAACGGTGTGAAATGTACGTTGTAAGCGGGAAATGGAGCGGGAAGCAGGAGTGGCTTCACGTACCGCTGAGGAAGCCGACTTGGCCCTGGATCGAGACCGTTTTGTTGGCGTTAACGCCCACATGAATCTTAGCGCCCTCTAAACAGAACCTGGCCACCACCGCGCCCGCTCTCGGAATGTCCAGCTTGAGCTTGCCGAACCGTGCGTCGATCTTCATGTTTCCACCGGCCTGTCAACCAATAAGTTTAGCGATCACACTTGGACCTCACAATACACGACACGCTCGAACGTACCGTCTTGGGTTCGGGGGCCGGCGTGGTTCGCTGTACTACCGCGGTGCCTTCGGCCGGTGGTGCCAAGTTGTGGGCCTTCATCTGATCCACAATGTTGACGGTGGCGAAGCGGAGGATCGAGAACAGGGTCTGCGGGTTGAGCATCACATTCAAGCTGCCGAAGCGCAGGTCGATACGCTGCTCCACGCCTGTACGAGAACGAGGCAGCCAAGAATGCAAGGGTCAGCTGGAGTACGTCTCAACTCATGCCCTCCACCACCACAATGACAGTATGCACCATCATATTCGGGCGACTCTTTGTTCACGTTCATGTAGCCGAGATGCAGCAGAGGATCAGAGCTCGAGGACAACTGCACATACCGCAGCCAAAGAATGAGCTTAGGCCATGATGCAAACAGGGTATAATGCACAGTTCGGGTTTACCTCCGATGAGATGAGGTACTTGAAGGGAGCACCCCACGTCTGCTGGAAGTCCTCGACGGCCAAGTCATGAAGCACCACTTGGGCCGTCATGTCGAAAGTCCTCTTTTCGAATGTGACCTGCACCAGAGTCAAGAGCACAGACAGCAATCAGAACCAAGGCAAGGAACATGATCGTGCAAAGAAACAGCCTGACAAGACAGATACCGAGATTCCCGTGACGCTGGCGGTGATCATCTTCTGTTCCTCGGCTTGGTCGTCCTGAGTTAGGGTCAGAGAGATGTCTGGGATGAGGAAGTAGAGCTGCATCACTGTCTTCTGCACAAGCAGCTCCATCTTCTGCTTCTTCAGCGCAGCCCTAGAAACACGAAGTCAGTCGTAGACGATAGGCACAAAAACAACCGACGACTAGCACGCACAAAATGCTATTGAGAGAGTGTTTGTACCCAATCTCTTCCTTGGTCTTGCTGGCTAGACGTGGCGAGACGGCGGCCGGGTCTTGAATCTTCTCCAGCTGCTGGGTGACTTCCTCCTGGATCTTTTGCTGCAGCTCCATCACCTTGTCGGCTGACTCCTGCGACAGCGAATCGAGCAGGGCTCTGCGCAAATTGAGTCCACAATTAATTGTGAGTTATCCCTCCTGTGCGGCTTGCGGCTT
>CDFC01060307.1:0-11553 GCA_000826385.1 Acanthamoeba rhysodes | reverse complement strand
CAACCGATGGTTCTGTGGCCTGGCCCCTATCTGCGGGCGGAGTCAAGGGAGCGAATTGGGTTGAGCACGGGGCGTGCACGTGGAACTAGGCGGAATCCCGCCTAGAACGCTTCCGCGGAATAAGATTCCAGAGGGCAGAAGGGGAAGGGTCGTGTTGCGTGGGTGGGAATCGATCATCAGAACAAGATGCGCGTCTTGATGCTGGCTTCCAGTTTGATTATGGCGTCCTTGATGGGCTTCGAGGCAGCGCGGTCGACCTCCACCACCAGATAACCAACGTCACCCTGCGTTCCGAGCACCTGTCGGGTCACGTTGAAGTCCGCAAGGATCAAGTTTATATCCTGTAACCCGCCGGCCAGCACGACGTCAGCACTCAAAGCTGTTGGTGAAACCGAACATCTAACCTTGGTGTGAAGGTGGTGCGAACCCTGAGCACGCCGGGCCTGTTGCGGTGAATGCTAAGGATTCGGTGGGTTTGTGGGCCGCCGTAGGGCAGGCCGATCTGAGGGAAGTTGACGGCGCCGATCGAAGCACCGGCGTTGATGTAGTTGATGATCTTGTTCGCGACATCTACGCCGATCGCCGCCTGTGCCTCTTCGGTAGAGCCGCCTGAAGAAGGGCGAGGAAAAAGAGCCCTGTGGGTCAGCACGCGGCGCATCAGCGGCGCCAGCATAGGAGGCGAGTGGCATACCAATGTGCGGTGTGAGAAGCGTGTTGGGGCAACCGCGCAAATCGCATTCCCAGTTGTCGGAGACGCTGCCAGGCTCCATGTCATGCGGATACACGTCCACGTACGCTCCCGCCTGACGGGAAAGAGCATCCATGAGCCCATGAAACGGTTGTTTTCAAAGGGGGTCAGCCGACATACCAAGTGGCCGCTCTTCAGCGCTTTGACGAGGTCGGGGATGATAACCACGCTACCTCGGCTCGCATTGAGCAGGAACGAGCCTGGCCGCCAATCATAGAGCTTATGGTTAGCGTGCGGCCCGCACAAAATGGTACTACAACCCACCAGATCAGGCATTCGATACCTCGCCTCATCAGCTTGATCTGCTCTTCGCCGATCATGTTCTTGGTCTGCGGCGTAGACGGTACATGCATGGTGACAAAGTGAGACTGCTCCAGCAGGGTGTTGAGATCGGCAACTTGCCTAGGATTGAGAACGCGCCAGGTACGAGCAGCGTCAGTTGTCTGTTGCTCAAAACAACAGGAGCGCTGCTGTGTACAATAAGGGGCACGTGCCTGCTGTTGCCGAGCGGCAGCTTGGGGACGATGTCGTGGAAGATCACGCGCATGCCCAGGGCCTCAGCCATCACCGACAGTTGCGAGCCGATGTGGCCGTACCCGACGATGCCCAGGGTCTTGCCACGGACTTCGTGACAACCCTTGGCCGACTGCGCCACGCCGAGAGGAAGGTGAGACCCATGCAGACGGCCGCTGGCATAGGCGCGATAAGAAAGAGTAGAGAGCAAGGGCCTCTGTGGCCTGACCTTGTTCCAGTGGCCCGCATGCAGCTCCTTGTTCTTGTCGCCAAGACGACGCGCCAAGCTGATGACGGCGGCCACAATCAACTCCGCTGAGAGGACAAGAAGCAGCAGCACCACGGCGGAGTGACATTAGCGCGATGTTGCCAGCCACAAGAAGCTGGAGCGAGGTGCCCGTACCAACGCTACGAGTGTTGCAGAAAGGCGAATTGAACACGGGCACCTGACATGCAGAGAGACGGAGTGGACGATTAGACCACAGATCACAGACCGGCGCGAACTGGCAAGTGATTATCGATGAGGATCGAGGAGGAACTGTACGCCAAGTGACTGAGCGGACTGGAGGTCCACTTGCTCGGAACCGATGCAGAAGCATCCCACGCACAGCAGGCGTTGGCCTAAGGCCAACAGCTCCTTCGTCAGCTTGGTGCCGCTCCTTTTCCACCCACAGAGCACGGTGAGTGCCAAAATAATTCCGTGGTGTCAAAAAAAAGAGATAAATAAATAATAAATAAATAGTTTTAGCAAAGAAAAAAATAATTAAGAGAGTTATCCCGCCTTACGCACCTGATGCCCACGCAGTGCGCGTCACGGATCTTCTCGGCGAGTTCGTCATCGGGCAGCTTCCCCCTGTGCGCTTCCACCTGCAAAGAAAGGCATTTTAATAAATTATATTATTATTATTATTTTATTACTTCTAATTATCAAAAGATCGAACAGACGAAGATCGAAAAAATAGAGCGAACTCTCTGTGCGGTAGGGCACGTACGTTGAAGCCTTCCTGCTTGAGGATGTTCACGGCCTCGTCGGACACGCCCTCGAGCAGGAGGATCTTGATCTTGTTCTGGAGTTGGAAGATGATTGATCAGACACGACCTGTGCCGCCACAACGCGTAGTGGCCCTGTCAGTGAGGCTGCGCTTACCTTGGGGTACGACACGGTCTGCCGCGGCGGCGAGAAGCACATCTCGGGGCCTGCAGTCGTCGCGTCAGAGCCGCGGGCGGTCACGGGCGAGCCCGTGTCATCCATTGTAAACATTCCCTCGTTCGACATGGTGTGCGTTCTCTACGCTGCGATCGATCGATCTCAGATGCTCGAGTGTGTAAAAGTAGAAAAACAAATCAATCCAGCTGTGGCGCCGGAGGTCGCACTGTCATAGTGACTGTCACATCCTTGCCAAAGGGGGACAAGTGCCGCGGCTGCACCTCCCACTTGGCCGGGGCGTTGAAAAACGCGTGAGGCCTCCTTCCCGCGACGTTGGGCTTCCCCGCCCTCGGCGGACGTGGGCAGTCACCTTAAAGCCACGGCCAGGCAAGTCGAGGTGAAAGAAGGATGGAGAGTTTCGATGCAGGCGCTACTCGGGTCGAGGGTCTGATCGACTGCCATGCCCACCTGGACAACAGCAAGTTCCAGCCCGATCTGGATGAGGTGCTGCAGCGTGCGCAGCAAGCAGGTACCATGCCGCGCTCGCAGGGAAGAGAATATTGGAAAGGGGAGGGGGGTTGGAGCTCAACTTGGCAGCTTTGCAGGGACGGCAACGATCGTGGCCGTGAGCGAGGACGGCGCGTCGGCTGATGCGGTGCTGCGGCTGGCAGAGGCCTACCCATCCGTCGTGCGACCATGCGTCGGGCTGCACCCGATACCGCAGGGCGCCATCTTGGCGAGGGACATGCTCGACCAAGTGAGGTCCTTCTTTGCTTTGGTGTGGTGTGTGGTGTGGTGTGTGCTCTGCTTCTATGGTGGCAAGTGGGGATTGATGGTGATGACGGGTGTGAGGCCAGACGTGTGGTGGAGGCCAACCACGAGCAGCTGGTGGGGATCGGAGAGTGCGGACTGGACTTCCAGCAGTGGGCGGTCCCCACAGATGAGCACAAGCTCAACCAACGCTGGGCACTCGAGCAACAAATCCAGCTCGCACGGTACCAACAGCGTCGCCACTACCCAAGTCTTCTTCATGGCCACTGTTCACTCTTTCACCTCTCCAGAGAGTACTCGCTGCCCTTGAACGTACATTCACGTTCTGCTGGACGACCCACCATCGGTTGCCACTCCCTGCACACATCATGTTGCTGATGAGGGCCTCTCGTCAACAACACGGCATCGCTGAGCTCACTGTGACCCGCCCGGAGTGTGCACAGAGTGGCTTCAGACTCACGGCGCGCAGAGCGTGGTGCTGCATGCCTTCGACGGCAGCGTCAAAGTGGCCAAGAAGGCCATCGCGGCCGGGTACTTCTTCTCCGTGCCTCCCTCCACGCGCCGCAGCCCCGGCTTCCAGAACCTGGTGAAGGCGGTGCCGCTCGAGCTGCTGCTGCTCGAGAGCGACGCGCCCGCGCTGAGCCCCGTCATCGGCGAACGAAACGAGCCGGCCAATGTCACCGTCTCCTGTGCCGAGATCGCCCGCATCAAAGGTGGCGTCACCCTCTTCGCCGTACGCACGACGTGAGTGCCTGACCGCCGAGTGTGCAGGGGTCAGTCTGCAGGAGGTGGCGCAGGCGACGACCCGAAACGCACGCAAGCTCTTCACCAGGTTGTGACGGGGTGCGCGCTGTTGAGGGAAAAAATGATAATAAATAGAACTTTACATTGGTGTGGGGGTGGTGTAACTGTTACACTTGCTTCATGGCGAGCAGCTCGTCCTCCTCTTGCTTGGCCACGAGCTTGAGGAGCATGACCTCCATCCGCTTCAGCTGGTCCCTGAGCTGATCGATTTCGGTGCCCTCCTGCTTCAGCATCTCGGCCTGGATCTGCTGCATCTCGTTGACGATATTGGCCATGAAGATGTTGATCGCCGTGTACGTCGCGATCACGATGAAAGGCACGAAGAACAGCCACGCGTACGGAAAGTTCTGCATCACCGGACGCGAAATGCCTTTCGTGCGTCGTGTGTCGCGTCGCGTCGTACGGTGAGTGTATGCAAAGGCCGTATCCATAAAGACGGTTGGTGAGTACCCATAGACCAGCTCTCGAGTGTCATTATCTGGAACAGCGTGTACATCGACCTGGGCACTGCGCAGAACACGAGCAATGCATTTGCGGTCAGAGCGCGGTGTGCACACGTGCTTCAAGTGTTGAGGCTGATGCGATAGAGAGTGCGCACGTGCGTGTGCGTGAGGGAGGGAAATGCGCGCATACCCGTGCCGAACCAGTCGGTGTAGATGGGGCCGAAGAGGCTGGTGCCGATGAGGGCAAAGATGTAGAAGATGACGAGCAGGAGCACGAAGAACCAGGCCAGGGTGGGGAGCGACGAGAGGAGGGTCTCGGTGAGGAGGCGCAGCTTGCTGCTGACCTTGATGACGCGCAGGAGCCGCACCACGCGTAGCACGCGGAACACGGCGTACTGGTTGTAGAGGCCGGTCTGGGGCACCAGGGTCACGAGGAGGATGAAGGAGTCAAACCAGTTCCAGGCGTCGGCGAAGAAGGAGACCCGCTCGACGTAGAGTCGCACGCCGATCTCGACGATGAAGATGAGCAGCACGCCGTTGTTGACGCCCGAGAAGAAGGCGCGCCCGAAGCGTTCGACCATGGCGGGCGAGGTCTCGAGGCCCAGCGTGATAGCGTTGAACACGATCACGAGCACGATGAACCGCTGGAAGATCATGCTCTCCAGGACCACCCGCATCCGCTCCCGCACCGAATTGTCGAACTTGATGGTGCCTCCCACCCCGCGGCCGATTTCCTTGACCACGTAGTAGTCATTGAGCGGGTTGTCCTCAATGTACTGCTTGTGCCATTTGTTGAGCAGTGGCGTCGACGAAGACGAAGATGATGAAGAAGCCGACGACGACGAAGCTCTGCTTCCCGGCGTAGGTGACGCTGCTCGGGACATTTTCTTCGCGTTGATGTTGTGGTGACAGGCTCCTCCTTGATCGAGAGATTAAATCTTGATCGATGCACTAATCCAACGCAGCTGTGGTGACCGAGAGTCTTACCCGAGATCTCAAGACCTCGAACCCCTCCCGCAATTCTATCAATCTCCTCACGAGCGAAGCAGCAATCACAAGAGAATGAGAACGAGAACGAGATTGTTCAGAGTCGACAGAAAAGAAAAAGAAAAAGAAAAGAAACAGGCCCCCTTTGGCGGCTGCTAGGACACAAGGGGTCGGGAATGTTGGTATGCGGGTAAGAATCTCTTTCTCAGGGATCGAAAGGTACATCATGATGGCGATCGAGTCTATCCATCGTTCTCTGGAATGCGGCTGTACAAGGGAGAAGGACTGCGGCGGGAAGGCCTCGCGTTGGTCGCGTGGTGGTGTCCGGTCAAAATTGGCAGCGGCGGCGAGAGTCGGTAGGTCGTAGTCTGCGCGCGCTGCCGGAAAGAGGATAGCGGGTGAAGAGCTCGAGAGGAGGACGTAAGACGGAGGTGTCTGCAAAATTGGTGCGTCCGCACGGCTTCTCGAGAGGCCAGTGCGTCGGCTCGCGCAAGGTGGCGTTTAGGGCGCGGACGGTGCGACCATCGGGCTCGCGGTCGTCGTAGTAAGGAGCGCGGTCGTCGTAGTAAGAAGCGCGGTCGGGGTTGTGGTCGAGGTGGTGGCGGCCTCGGCTGGCGGGTGAGGCACGGCAGTCCCAGGTATGGGCGTAGGCGAACGCCGACCGCCGGGTACAGGGCTGGCGGTCCTCGACCTGGGCTTGCGAGGCTGAGAGGCTGGCTGCCCGCTGGCGGCGGCGAGCTCCTCTTCCTTCTTCTTCTTGTTCCTCTTGGCATAGCGAAGGCCGCAGGCGTTACACAGACTGTAGAGGAAAGCGTGAGGGCGCCGTGTGCTGGACGACACATGAGGTCATGGTTGAAAGGGAGGGGAGCCAACGTACGTTCGAGGTCCGCAAGGGCCACGGCGCCACTCGGGTGTCTTGTCGGCGCCGCACTCCGTGCATACGTGCGGGGAGCCCGGCCTGCCCGGGTTGTTTGGCGGCTGCTGTGCCTGTCGGAGATAAAAGTCTTGAGTTCAACCTTTGTGCTTGATTTTTGCCGGGAGTCGAGATATGGGTCTGGCTGTGCGCACCCTCTTCCTCTTCTGCGCTGCGTCGCCGCCGGCGGGCCTGGGCTCGACGGGAAGCGCGGTGGCGAGAGGGACGAGTGTCGGCCCGGCAGGCAGCAGCGTGGCCACGGGCGGAGACGCAGAGAACCAGGGCGAGCCGGCAGACGCTGACGACAAGAGATTGGAGGGGTAGGGGTAGGACGACGCAGACGACGATGAAAGGGGCATGCAGGCCGTGGCCAGAGGCGAGGTGACCGACCCTATCATCCCCATGGCGCCGCTCGAGGGGCTCATGTCGGCGCACGGCAGCAGCGTCTCTGGCGTGTATGAGGGTTGGTAGCTCGCCGGGAAATGGGCAGACGAATCGTTGAAGAAGGAGGACATCGATGGCGATGAAGAAGAAGATGCGGCCATGCTTGCCGGCCAGGTGCTGCTGTAGGTGCTCCCGTCGAACGATCCATCGAAGCCCCCCAGCGGCGGGTCCACGACGTGGCTGGTCGTCGACGGTTGGCAGGGCACGGGGCTCGAAGAAGACAGGGTTCGAGGCACGGGGCCGAAGTAGCCGCTGCCCTCCCAGCTGTGGGTGAGAGCGCCGCTCGGTGGCGACGCAAACGCGGGCGGCGTCATCGCCATGTACATCGACGGGCGCTGCTCGAGGTAGCCTCCCCCAACGCTCATGCTCGCCATTGTTGCGTTTTCGTTGGTCGCAAGTTGGCCTCCGTCGGTCGTATCGCCCTGTGTGGGGTTGCGGAGAAGTGAGATGAACTCGGTCTCGAGTAGGTGGTGGGAACAACAGTTTGCCAAGCGGATGGGATGGAGTGTGGAGGCCCCAACCACGCAATCATTGGGTCGTGATCGCGCGACGATCATCAAACCGTGTCCACGACTAGGGGTACACAGCAAGGCCTCACGCAAGAAGCGAAAATGAAATTTGGATCGCAACACAAACACGGGCCACGGTGACGGGACAAGAACGAAAAGCGAAAAAGAGAGAAGCCAGGTGGCCGGGGCCGAGGTGCACGCACCGGTGAACGCAAAGCGGTCGCCGTCGCAGGGCTGCCTGCTTGCCGGCCCGAGCCCTCGGCGAGTAGTAGCGTGGCCGGAAGGGCATGCCCGCTGGTGGCGGCCACACAGTCGGGACAGTCTGGATGCCAAGCGGGAGCACCAGGTGTCGGTTGGTGCCAGTTGGTCGGTTGTGGATAGTTGGATGATGAGGAAGATAGTGATGAGGAAGATAGTGATGCTGACGTTGATGATGTTGAAAATTCGGTTTGGTCGTGGAGGTGATGCGCGGGAGACGTCGTGACGCCTTCTTCGTCGTCGATGCCCGCAAGAGCTCTGGCGAGTTCCATGCTGCAGTCGTACTCCTCTTCCAACAGGAGGGCCGGGTGGTGGTAGTGCTCGTGGTGGGAGCTGCGCGTGGCCAGCAGAGGCGGCAGGCTCAGGCCCGCCTGCTCGTCGAAGAGGAGGGACGAGTGAGAGAGGTCGTCGGAGGGCAGCGTAAGGTCGTCGACGCAGTCCTTCGAGGAGTGGAAGGGTAGTGGCGGAAGAGGAGACAGAAGGTAAAAGTCGGACAGCATCTCTTCCCTCGTTGTCCGTTCTCACTCTACAATATTGACCCTTTCGTCTTCTTCTTCTTCCGCTTCTCTCCTTCTGCTGGCTCGAGAGCTCTCCTCTCTCTCGCTTGTGGCGGGGTGCGAGACTACACTCTCTGTTGGCGTTTTGCTCTTCGGGCCGCGAGCACAAGGTTGGGTAATGGGCACAAGTTCCGCAACCCTGCGTGAAGGAGGAGCCCACCGGGTTAGCGGAAGTATAACAGTAAGGACCAATGGCCGCAGGTCTGAGCTAGAACCAATGGACACCTTGCTCTCCACGAAATACCGTCTTTCCCACCACAACTTCCTATCAAACAGCTCAGTGGCGCAGCCGCGGTTGGGCGGAGCGAACCTCGCCGGAGGATTTCATTTACGAACCTTCGCCTCGCGTGTAACTCGTAACTAACTTCAAAAAATGTGGGCTATTGCTACAGCCACGCGGCCAATTGCCTGTGAAAGTCGCTAACGGGCCGACGCCACAACAGTTGGTGGACCACGTGGTTGGCTGATAAAGGCGTGTTCTCAGAAGACCCGCTCTCGGCCGCACACGTCGTTCCGAAAAGGTGCTGCGGCCGCTCTCCCCTCGTTTGGCCCTTTTGCTCAGGCGTCGGGCGTCGGGGCGAGAGCGTCATCTGGGCGCGAGCGGGTGGTGAGCAGGTGGGCGTGTGTGGACACGAAGGAGGGGAAGGCGGCCACGGTGCGGGCGTCGGTGGCGAGGAAGGAGGGCAGCGCCGCATAGGAGCACGCGAGGACGCCAGAAACGAAATGAGCTCTTGTCGCAACGTTGCTGGCGGCGCTGGACTTGCTCCGCCCGGTGTGGGACTCTGGGCCTGGCCTGTCGTGGCCCCGGCGACGGTCTGGCTCGTGGAGACACACACGGCCGCGAGGGTGGAACAGCTCGCCCAGCCCGCGCAGCATCGCCACGGCCGGTAGCGGTGGCACGAAGAAGAGGCGTCGCGCCAAAGAAGGTCGATGGTGCGGCTTGGTAGTAGATTCGCTTTGAGTGTCGGCTGGGGGCGGGTCGTCATGAAACTCCCTTCGCGGGATCTTGAGGACATAGGCCTCCATGGCCCGCTTGCGCATGTAGTTATAGGGCGTCGCGCTGCTGTCCTGCATCACCCCTGCGAAGAGGCCCAGCCCGTACGACAGCGAGTGAGCTCGCGCCGGGTTGCGCGTCACCTTCGCCGCGGGATATCGACGGTGCGCCTCCCCGCTTGCCTCGTCGCTGTCGAGGTCATCGGTGGCTTCCAGAAGGGGTGAGTCTCGCCTGAGACTTCGGGTGCCTCGATAAAGCAGAAAGAAGGCCACACCTTCCTTCTCCGCGGGCCATCGCCACTCGCCAGGGTCGACCCCTTGATGTCGATGATGATGACGATGACGCCCTTGGTCTTCCTCCTCGTCGAGCTTCTTTGCGGAGGCCTCCCGCTCAGTCGCCGGTCGTCGCTCAAGCCCGAGTTCGAGGTAGAGGCTCGCGTATATGAGGTCCTTGCGCCGAAGGTAGCCCGGCTTGGTGAAGGAGTAGACGCACGGATCCACCACTCCTACAGGCGCCAGGTGCCTCTTGAACCCCTCCCAGTCCGCCTTGCGGCCTTCTGGCGCGCCTTCTTCGCCCGTAGTCGCCGCAGCCCACGACCTGAGCTGGGGGAAAAGCGTCTCCACCAGGAAGTCGTACCGGTCTCGGTCGCTCCTGGCCGCACCGCTTCGACTGGGTACGCGCGCTCGGCCTTGCTGCTCGCTCTTCTCCCCACTCGACGACGCGGCGATGCCTTCTTCGTCACCTTCGATATGAGGCGACACGACGGTGCACAGGAAGCGGTGTGCGCCGGCATGATCGGCTGCTGCTGCGCGTGGCTTCAAGCATCGGGTGACCATCTTGTGGAGGGCGGTGATGTCCGGCTTCACGTATCGTCGGTAGACCAGTCCCACCGCGCTCCTCTCGTCGTGGTGCTCCACCCGTGGCTCGCGTTCCGATCCGTGATCATCGCCGTCACACTGCGGACCGGAATCACCAATCGTAGCGCACCACTCCTGCAGCCTTTCCTCGAGCACGGGCGATCGGAGCGGCCAATCCTCGAACCGGCGAGCCAGTTCTCCGCCGCTGCCTTCCTGCGCCTGATGGGGACATGCCGGGTCAGTGCCCACAAGGACCCGCAGCCGGCTTCGCGCATACCGCAGGGCGAGGCCAAGGTACCAGCTCCAGGTCGTGCAACAGAGTTTCCAGCCGCTCCTCCATCACGCACAGCCAACAGCCTTGTCGTGAGTCTGCTCGCAGTGGTGATGGCGGTTTAAAAAGCGTGAACGTTACGTTACTGTCCGGCCTCCCGTTAGGGTTTGGTGTCTGCGGACATACCAACGGGAAACGGAGCTTGTGCGAGCAGGTGCTGATGACGGCAAGACGGGAACTGCAACGCAGCGGCATCAGGCGTTGTGGTCGAGGCTTGGGAGGAGAAGAAACTGCGCGGCAGTTTTGGCGATGCGGCGATGAAGTCGAGCAGGCGGCAGTTGACCTCGTAGTGGACGAAGCACTGGCGCGGATCCTCCACGAATGCCCTCGCCCGGGCACAGAAGGCCTCCTCGGTGAGGCCGCCGTTCCAGTGCGGCCACGTCTTGTGGTCCAAGTACCACACCTGCCCGCACCCCATGTACAGCCCTTCTTCCATGCACTCTGCACGGATTCATCACCAGTCAGAAGAAGAAGATGAAGAAGCTTCCACGAGAGAGTGAGTATAGCGGTAGTGCACTACCTTCAGGAGAGTCGAAGTGACGGAAGGGCGTGTGAGAGCGCTCGCGTAGGTACTCTCGGACGCAAAACAGCTCGTAGACGGTGCGCGGCACCTTGAAGCTTCGCACGGCAGCTGGCCTCTCGGGTGCGTGATGACCGCCTCCATAAGGCAGCTCACCAAAGGCGAGGGAGGTGGGAAAGTTGCGACGGACGAGGGCGGCGTAGACCTCCGCCTCGTAGACCTCGGCAGGCACCTGTGCGTAGGCCTGGGCGCCGTTCGGGGCTGCTGTGCCCACCGGTGGTGGCGCCTCAACGGCAGATGCCGGAGCAAAGAGCACTTCCTCGCCATGGCACGCCGCCCTTCCTGCCCACCCTCCACAGGGCTCCATCGCCCCGAACAACAACGAAGACAAAAAGGAAAAGCGCGGAAAATATAAAAGAAATCGTAGAGGAATGTTAAGAAGCTGAAAAAGGACAAGGAAAAAGCAGTTTACTTTTATAAAACGAAAGAGATTGATTTGATCTGGTCAGGTGATCTCATCAAAGCCTAACTGCGGGGCAGTGCACTGAGACGAGATGAGGTTCACAAATGAGGTGGTGGATGAGGCATTGTACGCCGATTTTCGGCTCATGAATGGACTCAACGAGGAACAACTGGAGGAATTCCTGGGCCTCGTCCTTCGCTTCCTCGCTGGCCAGACCGCCGCCGAGTTCATGGAAGCGGTTGCCGCCTTCGCCGCCGCCCACTCCGCCTCCCCCAACGCCCTCAAGAACCCTCT
>CDFC01060301.1:2469-15985 GCA_000826385.1 Acanthamoeba rhysodes | reverse complement strand
TTATCATAATACATTCACTCTCCATACAATGACTGTGACTAACATTTGATCTGGCCAGAGGTTGAATGTGCATTATCATGTTGGCCCCCCTTGCTTGTGCAGACACAGGACAATGGACAATGCCCTTTGATCAGTGGCCTACCAAGGGGGAAGTCAATAGATGTGCTGCACAGCTGCAGTGGATCATGCTGTGATGAGCTGCTGGCGCTCTACCATTATGTGCTGAGTGGGGGACATCTTGGAAGAGACAAGGAAAATGGGAAGTTGGTCACTCACTACTGGTGGTCTGTGTCTGCCCTCAATGCCAGGCGCACCAAGATGAAGTTGGTGTAGGAGTGTAGGGGAATTAGACCAGCTGGGTTTCAAGTAGATAGGCCTCAGGGAAGTCCTCACCTTTGTCATTCTAGGAGAAGTCTTGGTAACAGGTAATATAGGAGAGTTATCTCCAGTGGGGAATTACAGGGAAATCCCATTTCCCTCAGGGTTTTCCTCAGGTGTGATATTGCCACACCCTGAGGTGTGGCTAAGTTCGACTCTGCCACATTGGGCCAACATCAGTACCACTTCAGCCAATTCAAACATCATGACTGTGGGAGAAGGAGGGGCTGGACCTGATAGTTCCTCAGCCCAAGACAACAAGAGGCAACACCTATGCAGTTGTCATGCAGGATCTCTTGTCCAAGTGACAGTTAAAGAAGCAATTCTCAACCCTATTTGGGGACCGCCAGAGATGATAATGAGGGATTAAGGACAAGAATTCGTGGCTGAGCTACACCAAGAGCTGGCCAGACAACTCAGCATCAAGAGGAGTTTCTCCACGCCAGGTTACCCACAGATGAACAGCTGTGGATGATTTGCTGGGTTCCTGTAGCTTGGCAATCCACTTGTTGGATGCCTTTGTCATCTGGCAATCACCTGGTATGGGATCACATGGTGTGTGTTCAGCAGTAGTGGCACACAGACATCCCAGTTGTCCTGTTTTGTGTTGGTGTAGTGAGCCATCACGGACTTGAGGGTCTGATTGAAGCTTCTTCTACCACAACAAAGGTGAGGACCTCCCTGAGGCCCATTTTAATTCCCCTACACTCCTACATTTGGTGATGAGGGCAGGATTGTTTTCATATTAGATGATCCAGTATTATGGGAAAGGGAACCCAACTGAATCAAGCACAATGAGCTCAACCTTGTCTCTGAGTACAAGTACGTCCACCACAAGGTTGACCAAGATGTTTACAAAGATGTCTCATCAGGTACCTACGCCAACAGTCCCACCTCTTGTTGAAGCGCTGCCTGAAGTAGCTCTGCCAGTCTTGGAAAAGACTGACAGGAGTGGTGATGATCTAGTGGAGATAAAGAAGGCAATGGCACAGTTACTAGCATCTGTAACAGCCATTGATCAAAGAGTCCACACTGTCAAAGGGGGTTTGGAGAAGAGACTTTCTCCAATGACAGTGACAAAGCCCCAAAGACACCCTTAAAACGATCCATCAAGACCAATGTGACCTTGAGTTGGAAGCTGTGGAATCAACAGATGGTTGGAGCTACACTGCAAGCACCACCAAGTGGGAGGCTGGAGAGCCTCCTGCAACCACCTTAAGAGATGAGATGGGCAGTGGTCAACATCAACAACCTGTCCACATTCAAGGGCAAGTTGAGTGAGGACATCATCACATTGCTTGACAAGATGGAGGAAGCTGCCAGCCAGGGAAGATGGTCCAACAACAAGTTAGTCCAGAGGACCACCAACCAGCTCAAGGGAGAGGCTGAGGCAATACGCTGATGGGTACACACAGGCCTGAAGGCTGGAGTTCCCCTGAAGTGGACAGTGCTACAAGAGCAGCTGGTCCAGGTGTACAGCCACAAGAAGCTGGACTGTTACTACATGTATGACCAGTTAGCTCAGATCCAACAAGCAAAGTCAGAGTCGGTCACTATCTACCAGTCACAATTCAAGGAGAAGCTATGGGCTACAATGCTGGATGCACTGGCAATGTTCCAGGTGAGCCATTTCATGAATGAGAAAACCCTGAGGGAAATGGCATTTCCCTGTGATTCCCCACCGGAGATAACTCTCCTTTATTATCTGTATCCAAGGGGGGAATAAAGGACTTCTTCTACCATGACAAAGTGAGGACCTCCCTGAGGCCCATCTACTTGAGACCCAGCTGGTCTAATTCCCCTACACTCCATTTGGCGATGATGGCAGGATCACACAAGCTCATGTATGCACTTGGCTGACTCTTGGCTTGGTGGCATTGTTCCTTGTAACTGAGCCTTTCTGCAGAAGAGAGGTAGAGATGTTGAGAACAGGCATGAGCAAACTGAGCAACCTCAAGTGGGCTCATGGCACAAAGGCGCTGCTGAGCAAATTAACAATGTGAGTGAGCATGGAAGAGTATGTGAGTATGGGGACAGAGGGAGGGTGGGCGTTTTGGCACATGGAGTGCACTTCACACCATGTTAAGGAGTGAATTGTGCCATCTGGCAGGCGATCACCAATGACATCAACAAATGTTGCAAGCCAAAGGTGGGTGTTGGTGGTGGCATTGGAAGGCCTGCATCAGCCAGTTGAGTCATGTATAGGTACCCAACCACCACTGATGAAGAGAAGCTTGGCAGATCGCCACTTACTCCTGCTGAAGCCATGAGCCTGAAGTGATGAGAGAACCTTGTCCGTGCCTGGGCAGCAAGGGTTAAGCAAGTGTGGAAAAAAAGCAATTAACGTTCTGAAAAGACTGCAAGCAGACTTGTTTGCCATTGATTCTGAGTTTGAAGCAGCAGGAAGGGACAAGGGAGATGCAGGTGACAGACATGGTGTTGACTAGGTACTGCGTCCTTTCACACTCGTTCATCTCTGCATAGGGTGAGGAAATAGCCAAAAGGTTAGTACTGGAGAATTGAGCCATGCATGCATCTTGGCAACAAGGGAAATTGAGGAGGGCTTGAATTCTGTCTGGCTGGACCAAGGTCTTTCACTTCTTTGGGATGCATTGTTCAGATGTTTGGAGAAGACGTTTCCTGGGTGAGTGGGGGTTTTGTTGGAGTGAGTGTGAAAAGATGGAGTCCAGAAGAGAAGATGCCAGGTCCTCTAGGTTGTGGTGGTTTGAAGCATTGTGCTGATAATAAAGATTGACCAAGGACGTGCACTTATATAGTTTTGATTCCAGCTTGTAACAGCTCAAAGAATAAGTATTTGTGTTTTCCAATGTTGACACATCAGAAGTCTGATGCACATCAGAGTAAGTCAACAATAAAGAAGTCTGATGTGCATCAGAGTAAGTCGACAATAAAGAAGTCCAATGCACAGCAGAGTAAGTTGACAATAAAGATGACAAGTTTATTGTCAAATCACCCACACTTGCTGTTGGAATGTGTCAACACATTCCGTTGCTTTGGTGCCCATATTAGGAGTTTTGTCTGCACCAAAACTAAGACAAATGGGTATAAATTAGTGGTGTCTGAGATTTTTTTGTTGTTCTGTCAATGTACAACACCAAAACTGTTCTCCTGTTCAGCATTGTGAAATTTTCCATTGTTCATCTCATGTTCCAGACTTTGCCACCATGTCCCCAGCCACCCATTGCAAAAGTCTCATCAAGACTGTTGCTCAAGCAAAAACCAGCACCCACAAGCTGATGAAGAACATTATCAATGCTCTACTACAAGCTTTCAACAAGCAAGTTGGCTCCAAGCAGCTCTACGCCCTCACAGCAGAAGAGGGCATTTCTGGCCCTGGAGAAGAGGCATGACAAAGAGAGGATCGAGGAGAGGAGGAGTGAGGAGGAGGAGAGGAGCGAGGAGGAGGAGGGCAAGGAGGAGTGAGGAGGAGGAGAGGAGCGAGGAGGAGGAGGGCAAGGAGGGGCAAGAGGAGGAGAAGCCAACAATGCATGACAGGAAGGGAAAGTGTAAAATTCAGAGTGAGGCGGAAGAGGAAGAGGAAGAGAAAGAGGGTGAAATGCAAGCCCTGCCCAAAGAGGAAGTGGCGCCAAGCAGGAAATGGCAGTGCTTATCAATCCACCTGGTTGAGGAGGAGATGAAGGCCAGGGCACATGAGGAGCCAGAGGTACGCAGCTACAAGCAAGGCCAGATGGAGAACCAACATCACCAAGCAGCCAAGATGCTGGCGCTGTCTGACATGGATCTTGGTATGTACAACTGCAACCTGTTAGTGTGTTCATTGAGTCCAATGTGCATTGGACTTCTTATTTGTTGACTTAGTCCGATGTGCATCAGACTTGATATGCTGAAGTGAACTATGACTAGCACCCTTATTCCACAGAGCACAAGTTCAGGTCTCTGCCCAACTTCTGCTCCTTGCAGAAGAACCCAGCCATCACCACCCCCACACTCAGAATACCTGTGACAACCTCTGAGACCTCAAGCCAAGGAGACTTCAGACGAAGGTCTTCAGCATGAGCTTGCCACAGCTGAAGCTTCCTCCCTTGTGGAGGAGAGGTCCATGCAACCTTATTCAAAACCTGCTGGCCTACAGCGTCGCCATCTTGCAGCCCTGGCCAAAGGTGAATTGGTACTCTTTTCTCTTAGGGACTCTTTTTTTCCCCTTTTTTGATCCATCTTTCTCTCTCCCGCCATGCAAACACAACAGGCGCCTTCCCAACCTGCTGTGCTGACCACTTCCATTGCTGATGAGCCTACGTACTCCTCACCAGAGACACCAAGTGAGTGTGTTTTCTCATGCTTTACTTTCTGCTCATGCTAATACAAACAAAAAAACTCTGGTGCTTTCAGGGAAGAAGGGTAAGGCAGCGGCCACCCCCAAGGAGTCACCATCATAGCTACGCCACAAGGTCCTGGCAGAGCTGCAGAAGCAATACAACTCTCACATGACCAGCCTGCTGCAGAAGCTTCTTGCCAAACCTCTCCAATTCGATGCATGGCTGGACATTCATTCTCATCACTTACAACATTTTGTTTCTCATTTTATCAGATGTGCATCAGCCTAGCCTTGTTGACTTAGTATGATGTGCATTGGACTTTTTTTTCATCAACTTAGTCTGATGTGCATTGGACTTCTTACCAGTCAACTTTTTCTGATGTGCTTTCTATTTTTCCAGGCTTTATTCTATTCTTCCAAGTTGTTTTTTTTTCTTTGTTCTTTATCTCCTCACATGTATCACCACAGGTCTCAGTCTGCACACACAACTTCACCATTCATGGTGCATATCATCCACTCAACATCTTCAATGCTGTGGAAAGACTTTCAACCTATGGTTATGGTGATGGCTTCTACATCAGCTCCTCTCCTTCCAACATCAAAGCACACAACACACTCCAAGTTTTCCATCTTCTCCACTTCTCCTTCACTTCCCCTCCTTCAACACCAGCAACCAGCTACCCACCTCTGACCCTTTCATCAGCAGCTTTGATGTCCTCATCTTTGCCCACCATCACATACCTATGACCTCCATCTGGCGCCCTCACCCTATCACCGCCATTCCTGAGCCTCACTGCTACCTTCACCACATCCCCATCCTGCACATGAAGTGCAAAATCGTACCCTCTGCTCCTGCATTCCTCAATCATCCAACCACTTTCCTCTTCCACAAGCTCTCTACAGCTTCCTCCTCCAGAGCTTGGAGCTGCCAGTGCCAGCCACATTTCCCTCTTATCCTCCTGGCACTCCCTGCCATCTCCTCTACGAAGCCAACCCCACCTATTATCTTTCCTTCATCCCTGCCTACTCCAACTTCGTCTGCCTCTCCTCCACACCCATTCCCTCCAAATCCCACATCTCCTCTCTTTCCAACTGGCTGCTTACCTTCCTGTCCAAGTTCGAGCTCCAAGACCTCTGTGCTGACATGGAAGCACTCTACTCTCATCCTGGCTTTGAGCCTCTACCACCCAACAGCACCACTTCCAGCTCTTCCACCTCTTCCTCTTCCTCCTCTGCCTGCAAGCAGCGCAAGTCCCTTGGTTAAATGTTGCCCTCTTTCATCTCCACACCATTAAAGAGCTACTTTGTGCAGATCAGGGTCAGGTCAGTCAGCTCAATATGGTGTGTGGTTGTTCTGCTGGCTCTGTGCTGTTCAATGAAAAAAGTGGTGCTGTAGACAAGGAGATCATCCATGTGTACCCATGACCACTCTCTTTTGGGTGAGCCCATCATCTCATCCATCACTCACTGGAATGTAGCCAGCACGTTGGTGAGCCCAAATGGCATCACTGTTGGCTCATAGAGCCCTTGACATGGCACAAACACCAATCTTGGAGGCCTCCAGTGTGAGAGGGATCTGCCAGAATCCACTGCAGAAATCCATCTTCTATCAGAATCAGGCCTTCCCCTCAAGGCACTCATTCATGTCCAGCATAGGATACAAATCCCACTTTGTCTTCTTGTTGAGTTCTCAATAATCCACACAGAACCACTCATCACCATCCTTCTTGTCAATGAGTAGACTGGAGCAGCCCACTCACTATTCAGTGGACACAACACTCCTGTCAATCCCATCTGGTTGACCTTGTCATCAATCTTGGACTGAAGCATCGCAGATCAGGGTTGGATCAGTCTACTCAATGTGGTGCACAGTTGTTCTGCTGGCTCCATGCCATTCCAGCTTGATGTGGAATACGTCCTTGTTCTACTTAAGGAGATTGCATAGCCTGGCCTGATGTTGGCAAGCTGGGCCTGCTCATCCAGTGCAGATGCAAGCTGCTCCTCTGTCAGGTCCACAAGAGGATATGGTGCTGGCTGCTTCCCCACATGACCCCCACTCAACAAGTTGGATGACTGGAGCTGCAGTCAACCTCTCTTCAGGTTGAGCACTCCTCTGAATCAACACCATGTGTTGGATCCTAGGATAGCATCATATCCAAAGGGTCCTGTGATCATGTTGAACTTGTGCTTGTAGACCTCAGTGCCTATTGTAAGCACCAAGTCCACTCAGCTGCAGACCTTCAGTGTCTCCATGGGGGCCACAGTCCATCGAAATCCTTCTCAAGCTCATGGCATTCACACACCTGAAGAAGCCACCCACCAACGCACATGCTATCCCAGCCCACTTTTTTTCGTATGTTACATGTATTTCTTGTGTTATATGTATTGTTGCTTTTTCTTTTGTGACCAGCAATACTGTGATGGTTGTCATGGTATTGTTGCTTTTTTCTTTTGTCCATCAATACTGTGACATCATCAAACACTGTCAGTATTGTGCATCTGGCTGTATCATGCACATCTGTACACCCTCCAGAAACTGCTTGGTGTCATCTGCACACTCTGGCCAGTGCACCACACGCACTCTGAGAAAGTGTTCGGAAAATGTGTGCATTTAAGAAGAAATGACAAAGGCAGAATCCTTTTTATAGGCCTTTTCTTGCATTTTCTAAGATTTCGGTCAGGAATGCTGTGGCCAAAATGCACAGATTAGACCAATCTGCTTCCAGAGGGTGCACAGTTGCTCATGTTAGAGCCTGACAATCTGTACATACTGCCAGATAGTTAGTGGAAAAGAGTCACTTACCCTTTTTGAACACTGCTGCAGTGAGAAGATGGCCTGCTACATGCAGACACTGAACTTCCTTCCTGGCCTTTTGGATGGGCCAGCACTGGGTGTGCGACCATACACCATCCTAAAGCTAGGTGGCTGGGCCTAGTAACAAGATCAGTGCCAGAGAGCTACACCAACCTCACCTTTGACTTGGCCATCTGTGCACTTTGGTCAGTTCACTGCCTGTAATCTCAGAAATGTGAAAAAGCAAGGCCTTAAAAATGCATATTTCAGTAAATTGACATGTGACACATGTCAGCCAGTGCTGTAGCTAGACACCTCAACAGCATCCCCAGGATGGTACAAGGCCGCTCTCTCTGGCCAAGAAAGGGAAAGTGGGCACAGAGAAAAGAAAAGGAAGAGGGAAAAAGGGAAAAGGAAAAGAAACCAAGGCGAGAAGAGGCGGAGAAAGGGTTCGGGGGGAGGCAGCACGTCACTTTGTGTCGATGTCCGCAGAAGAAACGTAGAACGGGGCGCCAAACTCCCCAACTCCGCGCTCACCGCGGAGTCATGGGGCGCGTCTGGGTTCTGTTCGCTTTTGTTTCGACTGACGAACCAGATCAAACGAATCACCCACCCATCGTATTATGAGCCACACCCCCCAAGATGTCTCTCAATTGACTCAAGGTTTGAACGATCTTGGGTTGAATGGTAAGGAGAGCAACGGTGCTTCCTCCAACGGAGGAGGAGGCAGCAGCGGAAGCGTTTACGTACCCCCCCACCTCCGCAAGAAGGTCCTCGCCGAGACCAGCAAGCCGGCGCCCTCGAGCGCTGGCCAGCGCTGGCCCGCCGACGATCGACGCGGCGGCGGCGACGACAGGGCCGACTTCGGCAGGGGAGGCGAAGGAGGCGGCGGCGGCAGGAGAGGCGGCGGAGACTTTGGTCGCCCCGCATCGCGCGGCAACGACCGCTGGGCCGATGACCGGTTCGACGGTCCGGCGCGCGGCGGCAAGGCCCGTGGGCCGCACGACCACAACCCCTTTGTGGAGAAGGGCGACGACAACATGAATGCGGGCATCAACTTCGACAAGTACGACGACATCCCGGTCGACGCCACCGGTAACGATTGCCCCACCCCCCTCGACAGCAAGTTCTCCGATGGGGACCTGCTCGATCCGGTCGTGATGCGCAACATCGAGCTCTCGGGCTACGACAAGCCCACGCCGGTCCAGAAGTACGCCATCCCCATCGTGGGCCAGGGCCGCGACCTCATGGCCTGCGCCCAGACGGGCTCGGGCAAGACGGCGGCCTTCCTGCTGCCCATCATCTCGGCCCTCCACAAGAATCCACCGGCCAGCGGCTACGGCCGCGGCGGCTTTGGCGGCGGCGATCGCGGCGGCGGCGGCTACTCGCGGCGGCCCATGGCGCAGCCGCACGCGCTCGTGCTGGCCCCCACCCGCGAGCTGGCGTCGCAGATCTACAAGGAGGCCTGCAAGTTCTCCTACTACGGCCCGCTCCGCGCCGCGGTGGTGTACGGCGGCGCCGACATCTACCAGCAGCTCCGCGAGATCGAGCGCGGTGTCGAGATCCTGGTGGCCACGCCCGGTCGCCTGGTGGATCTCATGGAGCGGGCCCGCGTGTCGCTGGCCAACATCCGCTTCCTCATCCTGGACGAGGCCGATCGCATGCTGGACATGGGCTTCGAGCCGCAGATTCGGCGCATCGTCGAGCAGGAGGACATGCCCCGCACCGAGGACCGGCAGACGCTGCTCTTCTCGGCCACCTTCCCGGTCGAGATCCAGCGCCTGGCGTCGGACTTCCTCAACGACTGGATCTTCTTGCGCGTGGGCCGCGTCGGCTCGACGACCGACTTTATCAGCCAGAAGCTCATGTACGTCGAGGACCGCGACAAGACCAACGCCGTCCTCGAGCTCCTCGCCGAGGTGCGCGGCCTCACGCTCATCTTCGTCCAGACCAAGCGCGGCGCCGACCAGCTCGAGAACTTCCTCTACCGCGAGGGCTTCCCCGTGGCCTCAATCCACGGCGACCGCACCCAGCGCGAGCGCGAGGCCGCCCTCACCTCCTTCCGCTCCGGCCGTACCCCCATCCTCGTCGCCACCGACGTCGCCGCCCGCGGCCTCGACATTCCCAACGTACTCCACGTCATCAACTACGACCTGCCCACCAACATCGACGATTACGTACACCGCATCGGCCGCACCGGGCGCGCCGGCAACACCGGCCTCACCACCGCCTTTGTCTCCGAGCGCGACGCCAACATCCTCCCCGACCTCCTCGACATCCTTCGCGAGGCCGAGCAGGAGGTGCCCGAGTGGTTCGACCAGCTCGTCTACGCCACCGGCCGCGGCGGTGGAGGACGCTCCCGCGGCGGCGGCGGCCGTTCCCGCGGCGGTGGCTCGCGCTTCGGCGGCTCTGACTTCCGTCGTGGCGGCGGCGGTGGCTACGGAGCTCGTGGCGGACGCGACTTCCCGACTCGCCAGTCGCACTCCTCGTCCAGCGCTTGGGACTGAGGGGCGCAACGACGACGACGACCGCCAAACAACTGACCATAGAACCAACAACAACAACAACAACAAGCGAACAACAATTTTGCTCGCCTCACGATGTGGGGATGAACTGCGGCTACACACCTATTTATTCACCTTCCTCCCCACACCACACCACACCTTGCACACCCACCTTGTCCCTTCCCCCTCTCTCCTTTCTCCAACCAAATAAACAACAAACACCCTTGTTTCTTTGTACACACACACACACCAACCTTTTTCGATTGTGTCTGCCGGCACTAGTAGAGCTCGTCGGCCTCCTCCTCCTCCTCGTCGTCCTGGTCCCTCTCCGCCAGCGACAGTTCGAGCTCTTCGTGGCCTTCGTGCGGGTCGTCGTGCTCCTCCTGCTCGGAGGTCTCCTCGCTCTCCTCCTCGTCCTCTCCGTCCCAGTCGTTGTCCTCCTCGTCGGCCTCGTTGCCTTCCTCCTCCTCGTCCGACGAAGCCCCGCTTCGAGGGAAAGCAGGCACAGCCGAAGACGAAGACGAGGACGATTTGCCGCTGGCCGACGCGCCCCGCTTACCTCCGCCCTGCGGCGTTGCGCCACCAGCTCCTCTTCCTCGCGCCACGGCCGTGCTGGTGCGGTGGGATCCACCCGAGGCCTTCGCGCCGTCCGCGGCTGAATCGTCATCAGTGGTGTCGTCCTCGTCGTCGGCGAAGCCTTCGGTGTCAGTGACCGACGGCACACCGCTGTCGCCACCCTCTCCTTTGACTCCACTGCCGGCGGTGGTGCCTCCTCCGTCCCCCGGCTCCGCGCGGGCCTCGTCCTCGGCGGCCCGGGCGTGAGCGGAGGGCTTGGCCTTTTGCGGTCCCGTGGCCTCGTGGTGGTCGTGGTCTCGTGGCGGTTTGGACGACCGCTTGTGCATTGCCGCCGCGGCCAAGCCCACCACTGGCGACTCCACGCGGCTGTGCTGTTGCTGCCCTTGGTCCTCGCCTGTCGATCGTTTGCTAAGAGCCTGAGCCACTACGGTGTCGGCCTCGCCAGCGTTCTGGTGGTCTGGCGTCGCCCTGCCGACGCTGACCGAGTTGCCTTCCACAGCAGGCTGGTCGCGCAGGCCGCCGCGCTTTGGCTGCTTGTTGAAGAAGCCCACCTCGCCGTCGTCCGCCCTCTCGTCCTCACTGCCGCCACTTCTCCTGGGGCCGTTGCCTTTAGAGGAGCGGCTGCGGTCGGCAGCACTGCTGTCGGCTTCGCTTTCTTTCGAGGCCTTACGCTCCTTGGCAGCGGCGGCGGCGATCGCGGGGGTCTGTCGATCACGCGGCCTTTTTGGCCGCTCGTGGGCGTCCAGGTTGGCGGTCTTGCTGAGCGCTGCCGTCGATGTCTTGCTGCTGCTGCCGCCGCCGACGTTGGTGCGGCGAGACGGGCGCGTGGCGGGGGACGAGCACTCTGTCCCGTTGCCGCTGCCGCCAGCAGCAGCTGCCGTTGGCGATGAGCCCTCCCTCGACGGCTGGAGGCTCTCGCCTTCCTCGCCTTCGTCTTCGCCCTCTTCGGTGTCGGAGGAGGAGGCGGACGATGACGAGGCCGATGTGCCCGTGGTGTGCTTTCGAGATCCCCTCCTCTTGTGGCGCTCGTCGTTGCTGCTGGAGCTGCTGCTGCTGCTGCTGCTGTCGCTGTCGCTGCTGCTGTTACTTGTGTCGTCCGTGTCGCTGCTGCTGCTGCTGCTACTGCTGCAGTGAGGGTGTATGTCTAAGTTACTAAGATCCACCTTGCGCGCAACGAAATTGGCGAGTGGAGGTGCGTGGTGCGCGTGCGTGTGTGTGGCGTGTGGCGTGTGCGTGCGCTGACCTGTCGCTGCTTTCGTTACGAGCGGAGCCCGGAGGAAAGACGCTCTTTTTCCATCGGCGGAACGTGGCGCGTATCTTGTAGACGGCCTCGTTGAACTCCCAGCCCTCTCCCTCGTGCAGGTTGAACTCGATGTAGGGGTTCTGAGCGTTCGCCATGTGACACCCATCATGTCATGAATCCACCATTCGCCATGCCCCCCCCAGCCATCCGTCCGCCCATACCCACCCGGCGAAGGAGCAGGGTCAGCACGCGCCCGTTGTTGGCTGGCTGGCTGATTTGTGGTGTGGTGTGGTGTGGTGTGGTGTGGTGTGGTGTGGTGTGGGGGGGGGCGTACCCCTTTGGAGTATTTGCGCTTCTTGAGGGTGATGGAGAACTTGAGCTCCTTCTTGGTGTACACGCACTTGTACATCAGCAAGTGGTGCCTCTTGGTGGGTGCCGCCGGGAAGAGGTGGATGTTGAGCCCCGCCACGATCTCGCGAATGCGGTTCCACGGCACCGTGTAGTCCTCGAATCGGCTATCCAATTGCAACTGCACACCCACCCACCCACCCACACACGACACCACGGCCCACCACCTTGGTAAGCTTCTCTCTGCTCACCAGCCCACGGTAGCCCGACGACGTGTCATTGGTCTCGCGCGTGTGTGTGTGGTGTGGTGTGTACGCACGACATAGCGGGCGAGGGCCGGCTCCTTGATGGGTCCGTCAAACCAAGGATGCTTGAGGATTTTGGAGCACGAGGGGCGGTTTGCGGGATCCGGCTGGAGGATCATGTCGATGAGGTCCTTGGCGTCCGCAGACAGCCGCTCCGGCATTTCGAAGCGCGCCTGCGCCACGCAGCTGAGGAACTCCTGCGGATTGCGTGAAAAGAAAGGAGGCTTGCCGGCAAGCAGACGATACCTGCCACATAAACAACACATTGCCATTCATAAAGCCATGATTAATATGAACATGAACATGGAAATGAAAATGAAAATGCCCTTGGTACTCGCCAGAGGGAGGAGGTACAGGATGACGCCGAGTGCCCAGATGTCGATCTTTTCGCCGGAGTAGCACTGGCCCTGCACCTGCTCCGGCGACAGGTGGTACAGGCTGCCCACGAGCCGCGTGTTGAAGAGGTCCCACCCCTCCTTGTAGATCCCGGCGTGGCCAAAGTCTGATATTTTGAGGTGCCCGTTGTTGTCGATGAGCAGGTTCTCCAGCTTGAGGTCTCGATGACACACGCCCTGCCACACGCGCACGCGCATACAATTACGCACACGCACGCAGATACAATAATCGGGATGAGTTGGTCCAACCAACCCATGACGGGTGGCGGAGGCCACGTTGCACGCGCGGGTGTCGTGCGTCGTGTGGGTGAAGAGTGTGTCCACCTTGTTGTGGCAGTATTTGAGGCCCTTGATCAGCTGGGGCATGTAGTATCTGGCGAGCCGCTCGGAAAGAGGCTTCATTTCGACGTAGTTGGAGAGGGAGCCGCCACCGCAGAGCTCCATGACGAAGAACACGTACTCCTCGTTCTCCAGCACCTCATTGAGTTTTACGATGCTGGGGTGATCGAGCATCATCATCGCCTGCGCCATCGTCGTGTGCGGCATATGTGTCGTGTGTGAGGAACCCAAGCACCGCTCGTTACCCTCACCGCAAAGCTGGTTGTGGTGTGGTGCTGCGTTGTGTGTGTGTGTGTGTGTGTGTGTGTGTGTGTGTGTGTGTGTGTGTGTGTGTGTG
>CDFC01060296.1:3231-15346 GCA_000826385.1 Acanthamoeba rhysodes | reverse complement strand
CATAATCTCGCCAGCCACACCGACAGGCCTATATCGCAGGTTCGGCTGTCTGTTCTTTACGCATGTCGCACACGTCACACACACGCGCGCATGCACACCGCACCACAAACGACTTCCCTTACCTTCCGCGTCTGATGTATGCATTGTGTCGTTACCAGGAGGTGATTCAGGGCGATCTGGATGCTTGTCTTTCAGTTGCGCAACAATATCCCAAGAACTACCACGCGTGGACGCACCGCCTGTTGCTCACCCACACGTGCGCACCGCCTATCTTGTCCTCTGGTCCCGCCCACACACAACTGACGGGTCTCTGCTCTGCTACCGCCAGCATGGGTCTGGAGCAGGTGACCAAAGAGCTGCGACACCTGGAGACCTGGGGGAGGCGCTATGTGGGCGACCACTCCGGGTGGCATCACCGACAGGTACTATCGACTCCTCTCCCACTACGGCTTCACTCTTCTCAGTTCGAAGAGTTCTCATTCTTGTGGTTGCCCTGACCGGCCGCCGCATTGCGACACGCATCGCGTCGCGCGGCACAGGCGCTTCTGCTGCGAGCGCTGCACGTGAGCGGATTTGTGGATGCGACTTCATCGGTCTATCGACCCGACCCGCAGCTCTATGCTAAACCCGACAGACCCGCTTCACCTTCATTGTACACTCCTACTTCCCGCTGATGTGCGGTCATTGGTGTTTGAGCGAGAATGTGCTTATCCTGTAAGTGACTACCACGCAGGAGGGAGGAGGTGATCGGCCTGTGGCGCCGTGAGTTCTGGCTGTGCCGAAAGCTGATCGTGGTATACCCGGGCCATGAGGCTCTTTGGTTCCACCGTCGCTTCGTCATGGACCACTGGATCAAGTACCTCCTGCCCCACTCGTCGGCCCTTACCGCCACCTTCTACGAGCATCAACAAGACCAAGGAGATGATGACGGAAACGAAGAAGAGGAAGAGATCGGGTTCAGACCCGACGAGCGGGGTGAAGACGAAGAGGTGGTGTTGAGCCGCGAGGCGCGGTTCATCGAGCGGTGCTGCACAGACGACACGCAGGAGCGATTCGAGGCACAGCGCGAGGCCGGCCGGGCCTATCTCGCCTGGCTGCTGCACTTTGTGCTGCCCCACGACCACCGCCTAGTGGTGGCGGGGCACGAAGAAGCCTCGGCCCTCTCCCTGCACCCCACGCTCGGCCCGCGTCGGCATCAAGCCTCTGCTTCCTAACTAAATGGTGAATGAAACCACCAAGGCTTGATGAGGTGAGCAACCCCACTGAAAGAATCCCAAGGGGGGCACTTGAGAGAGCAGAGCAAACAAACAAAAGGAGGGGTCAGGGTGAGAGTAGTCTGAATTGAGTTGCCTGTCGATGACGGCTTTGTGTATTGAACTGATAGTTGCTAGCCACCCGGGTCGTTTCACCAGGCGCGGGGCGGAGTGTGTGGTGTGGGCATCGCGCAGGTGGCCCTGCGGTCGTGTGCCAGCTCTCCGGTCCCTAAAGCACGCGAGTGTCGTTTCTGGTACCCGGGCTCCCTCGTGAGAGGGACTCCCGCTTAGAGATAGTCGGCTCCCTCAGACCTTCCCAAGTGCACTGATCGGGGGTACTGCCGCCGCTCATGAAGAGGACGGCGGGCGTATGTTTGCACCTAACACAAGCTTCACCCTGACCCCGAACCACAACTCGATGGTTGGCGCCTTTTTCTTCGCCTCGCGAAACCCGCACAGACTATTGTGGGACATGGTCAAGATGGCCCACCTACAGCTGTCGTGACTATAGTTTGAATGAACACCGCGTCAATGGCGCGTGCAGCCAGGGAGGTTGAGCTGCACACCACGGATGGGTGCGGGGCTGGGCTCACACAAAACAAAAGAGTTTCTTACTTATTTTCTTGTGTTAGCGGAAAAAGAAATGAAAGGAGAAAAGGAACAATAAAGGGCGCCAGTCTCCGCTGGGTTGTTGTCTGCCCGCACAGTCGACTGAAGAAATGGAGAGACGAGGCGGCCGGGGCGGGAGTCGAGGCAGTGGTGGCAGAGGCGGGAGGGGCGGCGGTAGAGGCGGCCGAGGTGGATTTGGCGGTCGAGGTGGCGGAGGCAGAGGCGGGGGCCGTGGCGGAGGCAGGGGAGGCGCGTACCGACAGCGGATGGAGCGGCTGGAGAAGAACAAGGAGAGCCTGCAGCTGCCGGAATCCCTTCAAAACGAGATCCAAAGAAAAGATGAAGATAACGAAGGACAATTCAACGGTACGCCGATTTAATCTCATCTCCTTCCGGGAATTTCTATTTTTTTAAATAAAAATTATAATATTTATGATTAAAAAGAGCACCATTAATTTCTCTTGACAATTTTATTGATTTCTTTTATTTGGTTATTCTATTTATGTGGTGTGCAGATGGCAAGCCTAAGATGGCCAGGCGGCGACCGGGGCTGCCGCGGAAAGAGCAGCGGAAGAAGGAGAGGGAGGCCCAGAAGCGCCAGCGCATCGAACTCCACGAGCGCAAGGTCACCGTACGTGTTCCTCCCCCTCCTCTCTTTAGTTCTCAACTCTTCTCACTACACGCACACAACACAGATGAAGAAGGAGGCGAAGCTCAAGCGGGAGGACATGTCCAGCAACAGCAACGCGAACAAGAAGCGCAAGCGCGACGACTCGTCCGCGCGTGAAGCTCCCGCGGCGAACCGGCAGAGCCCGAGCGCCAAGAAGCAAAAGTCCAATGGCGGCGACAAACAGGCCCAACCGAGCAGCAAGAAGAAGACGCCGCAGAAGGAACCGAAGGCGAAGGTCAAGGAAGCGGCGGCACAGAAGAAGAAGGAGATGACGCAGAAGAAGAAGAAGGAGGTGGAGGTGTTGCCGTTCACGATGAAGCGTGACCAAGAGGATGAGGATCTGGCCTATCTCGAGGCCAAGCTGGGCCTCACTAAGAGCGGCGCCAAGAAGCGTCTCGTGAGCGAACTTGCCGACGATGGACTGGGCGGTACGCTCCACGTGCTGCGTGTACGTGTGCGTGTGCGGTCGAGCGTGCGTGCGTGCGTGCGATGACTAACGTTCGGTGGATGTGATTGCGTGCAGAGCTGCTGGAAGGCCTTTCCGACATGGACTCCGACGATTTCAGCGAGGACGACATGGCCATGTACAGGGACAAGGACATGGACGCTAGTGGCGACGACGACGATGTTGATGGCGAGGAGGACGAGGATGAAGAGGATGACGACGGCATTGAAGATGATGAAGATGATGAAGGTGATGAAATTGAAGAAGACGGCGATGAGGATGATGAAGTTGGTGTTGATGAAGACAGCGAAGGTGAAGAAGTTGAAGGCGAAGAGGAGGAGGCCGAGGAGCTTGATGAAGAGATTGATGTGCTGCAAGCCAAGCTCGAAGCGCTCAAGCAGAAGAAGGCCCAGCAGGCCGAGGAAAAGAAGAAGCAGGCGTCCCAGCAGGACGGAAAGAAACAGAAGGAGAAGGCCAAGGAAAATGGTCAGAATGCTGCCGTCACCACTGCCAAGACCGACGCCCAGCCCGCCGCAGGTGCGCTCCCTTTCCACACCACCGAGCTTTGTGCGTCGGAGCTGACACGGCACGCACTGCACACATGGACCACATGCGCACATGGACAGCTGCGGGCAAGTATGTGCCGCCGTCGATGCGTCAATCGAGCGAGGAGGAGCGACTCAACCGGCAGGTGCGCGGTCTGCTCAACCGATTGACCCAGTCCAACCTCCACTCCGTCGGGACGCAGCTCCTCACCATTTATGACGACAACTCTGACATTCGTGCGCTCCCCATTGCTCGACGACAAGTATATGGCATTTCGCATTGCTCATTGTGAATGATATCGACAGTGGTGAACGAGGCGCTATGTGCGACTCTGTTGAGCGACCTGGAGGGAATGAGGAAGGGCAGCTCGGCGTTCGTGCTCACCTACGCCGGCCTGGTGCTCTTTCTGCACGCCCAACTCGGCACACAGATCGGTACGCGTTCCATTCTCTGCGCCTATGGGAACACACACGACACGACACGACACTCACAGGGCTCACTCCACATCGCACGTCCAGGTGGTTTCGTGGTGGAACGCGTGGCCAAGGCCTTCGAAGAGAGCCACGAGGACACAAACTCCGAGGCTTGCTCCAACCACGTACACTCTTCGATGCACAATAACTTCCTGTCGACATGCCGCATTCTCGCGGCGACTGAATCTTTCTCCCTGCACCAGGTGCTGATGCTGTGCCACCTGTGCGGCTTCGGCGTCGTGAGCGTGGGCCTTATTTTCGATTTAATGAAGCGCCTTCTCGACTCCTTCACTCCGCTCGACATCGAACTCCTCCTCGCCATTCTCACTCGTACGGTCTCACGCACACCGCTCATGCACGTCCACGTACTCGTATGAATGAATACAATGAACGTGATGACAGATTGTGGGTCGCAACTGCGACATGATGACCCGGCGGCGCTGAAGGAGGTGATAATGAAGGTGCAGACGAACGCCCTCCAGCTCAAGACCACCGCCGAGGCTGGGGACGACAAGGACGCGTCGAGCGGCTCGGCCAAGGCGGCCAAGACCTCGATCGTAACGGCCGCCCAGAACAAGAGCCTCGAGGGCCTCCCGCCTCGCGTGCGCTTCATGCTCGAGACCATCTACGACCTCAAGAACAACAAAACCAAGTAATTAGTTCCCTTCTTCCATCCTTGAATTTTGCTGATTTAATTGACTGAAATTTTCTTATCTAGGCAGGCGAGCGACGCCAACACGGCGCAGGTGAGCCAGATGAAGACGATGGTGAAGAAGCTCCTCAAGGGCAAGAACGAGGGCCAGGAGCTGCGTACGACGTGGAACGCGCTCCTCACGGGCAAGGGCCGTTGGTGGCTCGTCGGTTCGGCTTTTGCCGAGGTACACTTTGACAAGCGGCCCATGAAGGGCGGCAGCAGCAGCAGCGCCGCCGGTGATGGCGATGAGGTCGACGAGGCGCTCGAGGGCTACGACAGCGAGATCGTGAAGCTGGCGAGCCTGCAGCGCATGACGACGCCCGTCAAGAAGGCCGTCTTCTGCATCCTCATGTCGTCGGAGGATTACCTCGACGCCTTCGAGAAGCTCCTCCGCCTCAACCTCAAGAACAAGCAGGACCGCGAGATCATCCACGTTCTCGTACATCATTCTCTTCTCTTTTTCTTTCTCTCACCACACACGCACACCACACGCTAATCGCACAAACCGCACACACACGTACAGATGCATTGCTGTGCGCAGGAGAGGGTGTTTAATCCGTTCTACGCGCATCTGGCCGCCAAGCTGTGCTCGTTCGACTACAACTATAAGTTCACCCTCCAGTACGCGTTCTGGGACAAGTTCAAGCAGCTGCCCAGCCTCCCCGTCCGCACCATCTCCAACCTCGGCATCCTCCTCGCCCACCTCATCGCCAACTTCTCCCTCTCTCTCTCCGTTCTCAAGGTATGCGACCGCACACGCACCATCGCACGCGCTAGCGCACAAAACGCACACCGCACACGCTAACGCACGCACATGATGAAGGCCGTGGAGTTCTCCGAGCAGATGGAGGCGCATACGACGCTATTCCTGACGTTGGTGGTAAAGACGCTGCTGACGCAGTTCGGAGAGGAGGTGACGACGAAGCTTTTCGAGCGCATCACCGGCACCAAGGAGCTGTTCACCTTCCGCGAGCAGCTGCTCCTCTTCCTCCAGACCCTCTACGCGCGCGAGAAGAAGAAGAAGGACGCCAGCCCCGAGAGCCGCCAGGAGTGGCCGCTGCTGGCCGAGCGTCTCAAGGCCGCCAAGCAGCTCTTGAAACGCAGCACGGACATCCTTTTCGAATAATGATTGCCCGACTCTGCCATCGAGTCCCCAGCGTTTTAGGACTTGGGAGGGAGGGTAATGGGCTTTTTTGATTCCCTTATAACCCAGGGACACACTGGTCCGCAGAGGTGACGGCGTGGCCTCCTCTGCAAGCCTTGCGCGTCAATTCGGCGCAAACAGCGCGGCACTCTGGGTGGTTGGGGGTGTACGAGGGAGGGAAACCGTCGATGAAGATCTGGCCATTGGGGAGGACGTCGACCCCGTAGCAGCCCGAGTAGGCCGCAATGCAGTCAGTGCAGCAGCAGCCGTTGGGCTTATCGGCCTTGCTGGAGGGGATACACGCGTGGTGACAGTGTTAGTTAGCTGCGCGCAGAGCCAGCGAGCAAGAGAGCCAAGTGTTGTTCGTACCACAGAGAAATGATCGCAATGATCAGGAACGTCGCAATGCCGGCCAAGACAGAACGGCAGTGGTTCTTGTGCTGGAGCATTGTACGGGGGGTCTATGTCTGTCGTGTGGTTCTGATGTTGGGTTTGTGGACGTGAAGAAGTTGTGTGGCGAACGCCAACCGGGCGCCATCTACTGGCGCAACAAGACCAGTCACCAAGTCACCCACACCGCAACATGTCGTCCCTTTTTAAGCCAAAGTAAGTTCTGGCCCGTCCAATCACCTACCATGCCAACCAACCCACACTTAGTGCAGTAATTGCCATGTCCCTCTCGCTAGTCAATGCAGCCTTACATCACGACACGAGCCGTCGCCCAAACATCGGCCAACGCCCTCACTGGAGAGGACCAGCGGTTGCTGGGCACATCACCAGGCAAGCCCCAGTATAGGCGAACACGAGGCGGTGTCACACCAGGCCCAAGGCCGCCAAGAGGCCTACCAATAAGCCTACCATTCCGCATGAACGCTCTTTCGGGATTCCCGCCCAAAATGCCGCGGCTTGACCTTTTCTGCGTCAGCTGACGTCACGCGCGCCTGTGGCCGCAGACCCGCAGCCTCTGCCCGGGGCAGACAGCGTTCGAGAGGAAATGGAGGAGCAGGCGGAGGAGTGCACGGGAGCGGCAGCTGGCGAGGCCTTCCTGGCAGACCACCCCGGATGGTGCCCCCCCCCAATATTTTCCTACAATTTATCATCATGATTAAATGATTATATTTTTTAAAAAAATAATATTGTTTTTTGGGGCTGGGCAGGTCGGGGCGGATGGTGGTGGAGACGCGCCGCGCGGAGATGGTGGAGCTGCTGCTGGCCAGCGGAGCCGACCCGCACCACCGGTCGAGCGTCGACGGCATGCACGCCCTCCACGCGCTTTCCTGGCCGCAGCCGTGCTCATGTTCGCAAACAGCGGCGCGCAGGGGTCAAGAAGTGGTGCGGCTGCTAGTGGCCAACGGGGCGTCGCCCGCGGCCGAGCGTCGCTTCGGCACGCCGGCCCAGGCGGCAATCGAGTTCGGGCAGCACCACATTACCCAACGGCTCCGCGCACTGGCGCTTCGACACCGCAACCAAGTCGACGACGCTCCACAGCTGGTCTTCAGTAGTCTGCCGCCAGTACGCGATACCTACACCACCAATCCATCACGCACGCCTTTGTCCACATGTGTTATGCACCTTAATGATACTTGCTGCGGTGGTTGAGAACAACAGGAGGTGGTGGTGCACGTGCTGTCATTCGTGGCCAATGCGCACGACCTCTGCTCCCTCTCCATGGTGCCCGACTACACACCATTAGCCAAGTCGCAGGAGTGTACAGTGACTTACGGAAATGGTGCGGTGCTGTGGGAAACAATCGCACCACAGGCGAGCCGAGCATTGGCGGCGGTGAGCCGGGACGACGCGCTGTGGAAGCCACTCGGTCACCCATCGTGGGCCGACCACCACGCTCTCAGGTTGGTCGGCTCTTGCTTCTCCCGTGGGACGCATCCTCAAGTGGTGCTTATCGAATGGTACAACACAACACGAAGCAGGGAGGTCATAGCCTGGAAGGGTGCGTACATGATATGGCTACGCGCCGCCGTCTCACAGTTCAGGCACGTGTGGCAGAGCACGCACGACGCAACACACACACACACACACACACACACACACACACACACACGCAATACCGTGGCCTGACCGCCAACGTCAAGAGAGAGAGAGAGAGAGAGAGGGTGAGATCGAGCCACTTAACTGTGCCCACAGGAAACGCAACACCCACTCTCTTCCACGCAATCCCTCAACAACGAGCCTCTACTCTGCCCAAGTGCTTTTGCAAGGGGACTTGTACTGCATTCCCCAATCTCTTGCTTCCATGGCAGCGCCTAGCTAACACACGCGCACGCACCACCGCACACACAATACAGCGGAGTGGGCAAATCGGCAATCCTACGCCGCTACGTCCAAGGAGAATTTGAAGTGAGTTATTCGCCTTATATCACGCAATTCGAGCGCCGACATGTGGAGTGGCACGACAATCGAATCGAGGTGCGTCTGAGCACACTATTAGATATACACCCGCACCCACTCCACAAACACACGCAACACACGCACTCACACATTCACATCGCGTACGTGTGTGATCAGTTACATTTGTGGGACCCTAGCGGGCGCGAGCGTTTCAGATCGATCTCGCCGATCGTTTTCCGCAACGCGCATGGCGCGGTCGTTGTCTACGACATTGCTGACAGGTCGAGCTTCGACGGCGTCACACTCTGGATGGAAGAGATACGCCGGTATACACATACGCACACACTCTCTCTTTTGTTTTACAACTCAACGCACCACACCAGGAAGGGGCCGGAAGGAATGGCCGTGGTGCTGGCGGGCAACAAGGCCGACCTGACCGCCACAAGACGCGCCGTTACCGAACTCGAGGGCAGGTACGTTAAATTCTTGTGTCTCTGTCACTGCTGGACACACGGCAATGACACGACACAGGCGGAAGGCGGAGGAGTTGGGTGCGTGGTTCTGCGAGTGCTCGGCCAAGACGGGCGAGGGCGTGGCCCACCTGTTCGACCTCCTCGCCGATCGCCTGCTCATGAGCGGATGGCAGCGCGTGGCGCACATGGCCACACCGGCACACGTGCCCAGCGAATACCTCCTGGCCCGGCTCTTCCCACACGTCGCCACTTCATCTCGCCCGCCACCAGCCCCGCCCACCAGCGCTGATCCTAACCAATCACCAATTAAACAGTAAACCACTGACCAAAAGAGAGCCTAACTTGAACTTTAGTTTTATTTTGTTTGGCCCAATCGCCATTCAAGGAATTATTTTCACACAGCCCCTATTGGGTCAGGCTGGGGAGGAAGAGGGCACAGGCGTTATGGAGGAGCAGGCAGCAGAAGCGGCGGCTGGGGAGGCCTTCCTGGAGGCGGTGGCCGCGGGCGACGTGCTGCGCGTGCGGCAGCAGCTCTTGCACCCGAACCACACCATCAACGCCGTCGACCACCTTGGCTGGTGCCCCCCCCCCGGTCATTGTTCATCGTTAAATGTCCGATATAAGATTCGAGTATTGGGGGGGGGACTAGGTCTGGGCTGATGGTGGCGGTGGAGGCGCGCCATGTGGCGATGGTGGAGCTGCTGCTGGCCAGCGGGGCCGACCCGCACCACCGGTCGAGCGTCGACGGCATGCACGCCCTCCACGTGCTTGCCGAACAGGGCCAGCGCGACTTTGGCCTGGTGCCTACCCCCAGCCACCTCACACCTCGCCCCGGCTCGTTCGTGTGCGTGTGTTGTTGTTTTTTCTGCGTGTGGTGAATGTCGCACACGCATTGATGAGTTGCATTGTGCCCTCTCAGGTGCATGAGAAGCCGGCGGACAGACTGCTGCTGCAAGTCCTGCTCGATGCCGGCGTCGATCCCAACGTGCCCACCGCGTCCAGCGGTGAGGTAGAGGCGTTTTCTTCTCGCTTGTGGTTACCGCTTCACTCACTAAATGTTGTTCTTTCGTTGCCGTTGTGGGGCATCATCAGACAGTGCTGCATTTGATGTGCCTGCGGGGCAACATCGAGGGCGTGCGCGAGCTCCTTGCGCGGCGCCTGATGGCCGACATCGACGCGCGTAACGCCCACGGCGACACCGCCCTCCACTACGGTACACACCCCGCATGGCACGCGCTCTAGCTGCAACCGGAAGGGGGGAAAGAGCTCACGTTCTGGGCAGCGGCGCTCAAGGGCCACGACGAAATAGCGCGGCTACTGGTGGTCAACGGGGCGTCGCCGGCGGTCGAGGGTCGCTTCGGCACACCGGCCCAGGCGGCGATCGAGTTCGGGCAGAACCACATCGTTGAACTGCTCCGGAGCTTGGCGCACCACCCCAACGAAGACGCCCAACCTCTCGGCCTCCACAGTCTGCCTCCGGTACGCGTAGTTGGTGTTGGTGCTTGTTTTCGTGTTAGCTCCACCACCACCCACCAAATCATGTTTGTTCCAACAGGAGGTGATGGTGTGCATGCTGTCGTTCGTGGCCGACGCGCACGACCTCTGTACCCTTTCCATGGTGATTCCCATTGCCCCCATTGAACAATCGAAAGAAGTGCACACAGCTGACAGCCCCAACAGGTGAGCCGAGCGTTGGCCGCTGTGAGCCAGGACGATGCCTTGTGGAAGCCACTCGGTCACCCGTCGTGGGCCGATCACCACGTCCGTAGGTTGGTTGCCCACACCACACTCACTCGCTCCCCGCTCGGTGGGGCTCAGGAATGAATAACACGCAACACCAAACAGAGAAGGCGGATGGAAGGGCGCCTACATGGCGTGGCTGCGCGCTGCCGTCTCCCAGTACAGGCACGTTGACACACGAAAATACAATGCACCACACGCACTAGTGAGAGCAGGCGACTGCCCGTTCAAAGTGGGCATGCAAGGCGACTCGTACGTCATTTCCCTCAATTCTACCCCATCTCCAGATAGCTCACACGCACCACCGCACACCGCACGCTCACACGCAACAGCGGCGCAGGGAAATCGGCAATCCTACACCGCTTCGTCCATGACGCATTTGAAGTCCATCATTCCCCAACCATCGGCGCGGATTACGAGCGCCGCTGGGTGGAGTGGCAGGACCATCGGATCCAGGTGTGCGTCCTACCACACGCACCACATTTTGAACGACGCGCTCACACACGCAACTACCATGTGGTGACAGTTGCAATTGTGGGACCCGTGCGGACCCGAGCGGTACAGATCGCTCTCGTCGGTCTACTTACGTGGCATGCACAGCGTGGTGGTGGTCTACGACATCGCCAACAGGGCGACCTTTGACAACGTCGTGCTCTGGATCGAGGAAATCCGCAAGTGCGCTCCCCTCTCTCTATCTCTCTCGTCGGCAATGCCAACATGAGGCGGGATTGCTGATTGAACGTAAACCACATTGGATGCGCAACACCAGGTACCAGCTGGAATGCTCGGTCGTGGTGCTGGCGGGCAACAAGACCGACCTGGCCTCCAGACGCGCCGTGACCGAGCTCGAGGGCAGGTAAGTAGCCACCATGATTGTCTGTGAGGAACAGCCTTGCTCACACACAGCACACGACACGACACGACACGGCATGACACGACACAGGCGGAAGGCGGAGGAGTTGGGCGCGCTGTTCTGCGAGTGCTCGGCCAAGACGGGCGAGGGCGTGGCTGACGTGTTCGACCTCCTCGTGGATCGTCTGATGGGCGGCTGGCGGTGCGTGGCGCACATGGCCACTCCGGCGCACGTGCCCAGCGAAGCCCTCCTCGCCCAGCTCTTCCCACACGCCACCACCGCCGCCACCGCCACCAGCAGCGCAGGAGCCAGCGAGCAGCAGCCACCAAGGTGTGCCCTCCAGTGAGCGATTGACCTCCGGAGACGCGTCCCAGACGTCACCAAGTCATCTCGCCCACCACCACCAGCAGCCATCCAAACCAATCAACGAAGCCAAACATATGTTGTTTAGCCCAATCGCCTTCAAGGAATTATTTTATCTCGACCCAAACGAGGCTATGGGAGAGGCCTGCAGACGCCAGAAGACGAAGGCGAAATGGAGGAACAGGCGGAGGAGTGGTCAATGGAAGCGGCGGCTGGGGAGGCCTTCCTGGAGGCGGTGGCCGCGGGCGACGTGCTGCACGTGCGGCAGCAGCTCCTGCACGCGAACCCCGCCATCAACGCGGTCGACCACCTTGGCTGGTGCCCCCCCGTTCATTTTTATTTTAATTAAAGAACAATATCTGAATTATAATTCCTAATTATTTGGGGGAGTATTGGGGGGGGACTAGGTCGGGGCTGATGGTGGCGGTGGAGGCGCGCCACGTGGAGATGGTGGAGCTGCTGCTGGCCAGCGGAGCCGACCCGCACCACCGGTCGAGCGTCGACGG
>CDFC01060239.1:167770-201796 GCA_000826385.1 Acanthamoeba rhysodes | reverse complement strand
ACACACACACACACACACACACACACACACACACACACACACACACACACACACACAACGCTACGCAACAAAACAACACACCTCAAGTGGTGCCTAGGTCTGTGCTGACGACAATGATGTCGTCTTGGCTACAGAACCCTGACCAAGCTGGTGGAGCGTCTCACCGGCGACCAAGGTCACGATCCGTTCTTCGTTCAGTCGTTCCTGCTCACGCTCCACTCCTTCTCCTCGCCCGACGAGCTCATCGACCTCCTCGTGCGCCGGTACACACACGCTCACCACCTCACCACTCGCCTCGTTTCGACCGAACTGAGGGTAGTTGTCGACCCGGTGTATGGAACGGCAGGTATGCGATTCCGGTGCGGCTGCGGCAGGGCCGGTCGAGGGAGGACTGGGAGCTGTACCGGCTCACGGTGCGGAGCAAGATCTGGTTCGTGGTCAAGACCTGGGTGGAGAGCTACTGGTACGACTTCGAGGGCCTCGACGCACGGCAGATGCGCCTCACCCAGTTCCTCACCGACAAGCTCGCCACCGACCCGCACTTCACCAAGCCCGCACACAAACTCCTGTACATGATATCACGCAAGGTTCGTGTCATGCGCGTGTGCTTCGTGTGCGGTGTGTGCGATGTGTGCGATGTGTTGTGACGCTGGGTGCAGGCGACGGGCCAGGAGTTGTCGATGGTGCCGGTGGGCGACGTGCCGAAGCCTATCAGGCCGCCCGTGCTCCTCAAGGACTTCACCGACCTCCATCCGGCTGAGCTGGCGCGCCAGATGGCCCTCGCCGAGTTCGGCTCCTACCGCAAGATCCAGCCCACCGAGTGTCTCGACCTCGTACACTCCCCTCCCCCCCCCCTCCCCTTCACTGTCGCTCTTCGTTCTTTGTTTACTTCTCTTTGTTGGCTTACGATCATCGGGGCGAACCACAGAGGTGGAGTAAGCAGCAGGAGAGCGCGCCGAACGTGCTGGAGCTGATCCGGCGGTTCAACCTGATGAGCGCGAGCGTGGCGATGCGCATCCTGCGGGAGAAGGAGCCGGCGCAGCGGGTGCGGGTGATGAACTTCTTCATCAACGTCGCTGTCGAGTGCCAGAAGGTGCAGAACTTCAACGGCATGATGGAGATCGTGTCGGCACTCTACTCCTCGCCCATACACCGGCTCAAGGCAAGTCCACCGCCGCCACCACCGCTCCCATCTTCACTGTCACCACTCCCATGCTAACACATCGCACACAGCGCACGTTTGAGGGTCTGCCGCAGAGGGCCAGGGCGGTGTACGAGGAATTCGCCGCCTTCACGAACGCCAACTACCGGGTCTACCGCGAGACCGTCAAATGTGCCGAGCCTCCCTGTCTCCCCTACCTCGGTACTTGAACCCATCGTGCGTGTCGTGCGCGTGTCGTGCGCGTGCGCCTTGCTCATGGGCGCACGAACAGGAATTTACTTGAGCGACCTCACGTTCATCGAGGAGGGCAACGCCAACGTGTTCGCCGTGGAGGCGCACGAGGGCCACGACGCCCCTGTCATCATCAACTTTGAGAAGCGGAGGCGCGTCGCGGTGGCCATCGTGGACCTCATCAACTTCCAGCGGAAGCCCTTCGCCTTCGAGCCGCTGCCCAAGGTGCGCGACTTCCTCGAGGCCACGCTCACCGCCGCCGAGCGCGAGCTGGGGCCGAGCGGCGGCGGCAGCAGCACCCGCAGCCGCGAGGCCGACGACCGGCTCTACCAGCTCTCCCTCGAGTGCGAACCGCGCAGCCTCGTCACCAGCGTGCGCGGGCCACCCTCCGCCTCCTCCACCTCCTCCTCTGGCGGCCCCGCCTCCCTCTTCTCCTCCTCTTCCTTCTCCTCCACCATCCGCGGCTTCTTCAGCGGCGACAGCAGCAGCAGCTCGAGCTAGCAGCCATGCACCACCCCGCGTGTGACTTGTTGTCCTCTGTACCACAACCCAGCGTCGTCGTTGTTATTATTTTTCTTCGCCGCTGTCTGTTCGCGCCTTCTTGATGGCGACGGGGCTTGATGGTGACGACGAGGAGGAGGGTGACGACGATGACGATGAGGCTGCGGAAGCGGTGGCGGGTACGACGGTGTCGTCGGGTGGCGAGGCGCGCTTGCGCTTGGCGCCCTTGGACTCGGGCGATTTGGAGAACATGCGGAAGACGTCCTCGACGCTCTCCTTCCAGCTGTCGCCCAGGCCCGTCTTCTTGAACGACTCGCTTCCCTTCTTCTTGATCTCCTCCTTCTCCCTCCGCACCTCCTCCGCTGCCGCCTCGTTCCTCCCCTGCGCCTCCGCCGCTTCCATCAGATCGGCCAGCGGCGTCGTCTCCTCTGAGGCCTCCGCCGTGTCCGCTTCTCCTTGTACCCCCTCTTCATCCTCTGTGAACGAGCTTCTATGCCGGAAGCCCTCGCGAAACGACGTTGATCGGTGCGTGTGGCTGTGTGTCGTGTAGTGAGATTCCGAGGCTCGATATTGGGGAAGCGGCCGGTGTGTGCGTGCGTGCGTGCGTGTGTGCGTGCCATACCGCTTGATGAGGCGCCGCTTTTTGGTGTGCCAGAGCTTGAAGGTGTGGTCGGGGTTGTGGGCCTTGCCCTGGCGGCACGTTTGGCACTGGTGGTAGTCGGGGCATGTGTCGCATTTGTAACAGTTCCCCACCACCGGCGCCACCTGTGCGTAGGTGGTCGTTGGTCGTGTCGTGTGTGAGAGAGGCAATCGGCGGAAATCAAGGCGCGTTTGCCATTGACGCACCCCACAGCCATCGCAGCGGATAGTCTCGTGGACCTCCGTTTGCTCGTCCTCCCCGCCCGCCCACTGCAGCCCCGTGGGCCGGTTCTCCATGTCCGTGCGCGCAAAGAACTGCAGCATGTGCCGCACGCCTGCATCGCGCGCCACTCGTGTGTCAGCTGACGTCTCTGTGCATGGTCTATCCGACGCAGGGGCGTGCGGACAAAGTGGCGTCGTAGGGTACCGAGTTCGGCCGTGGCGCCCAAAACAGACCCGAGGCCCTCGCGGGTCAGGATGGAACACTCGACGTAGTCCTTGGCCCCGATCTCGTAGGCTAGCGCCACGCCCTGTTGGTAGTCTGGGCCGGCGCCGGAAACGTGAAAGAAGGAGTCGAGCGTGCTGGGGTGCCGGGTGTCGGACTTGGTTCCAACGACCAGGACGGGAAGGTCGTTGAATCGTGTGCGCACCGCGGGCAGAACTTGGTCGCGCAGCTCGTTGAACGAGCGGAAGTTCTCCAGCGAGAACGCGGCTAGCACCACCGTCGGCCGCACACTCTCGAACAGTTCGTTCCGCACCAGCTCGCATCGCCCCTCCACAGAAACTAAACCGCACACACACGTGCGCGCACGACGCGAGGCCGCATGAGAAGTTGAACCGAGGCATGGGGCAGTGGGGGCAATGCGTACCGATCTCGGCCACTTCGAGCTCCACCTCGAGGGGCAGCGGGCCGAAGGTGAAGGGCGTGCCGGCCACCTCGCGTCGGTAGGCGAGCAACGCCTCGGCTTCCACCTCCTCGTCGCGGGTGATGACCAGCTGGACGCGCGACAGCGGGTTTGTCAGCACGTCCATCCCCTGGTCCAGCGAAACGCACGCGCCCGGAAAGAGCCTGTGGCAACCATCACCCATGAGTGGCCGAGACTGGTAAGAGGGAGGCTTTGTGGGTGCGTACTTGCCCAGCGCCGAGGAGAGCGTGTGGCACCCGACGCTGCCTCCACCGACGATCACGGCGCGAATGGCTATCCGGTCCTGCGTTGAGAAAGAAACAACACACACACACACACACACACACACACACGCACACACACACACACAAGCGCGAGTGAGGTTGTGAGACTGACGGGAATGTGGTAGGGATGGAGAGAGATCCGTACAGGACCCAGGCCACCGGCCGCTGTTTCGTTGCGCGACCACTTGACGACTCCGCCGTAGTCATCGCCGTGGTCCCGTAACTGGCGATGTGCGACAATCAAGTGATTAATCACGGGTGAGTGAGCGAGCTAGCGAGTGAGTGTGGCCGAAAAGGCGTGAACGTTCGAGTAGTGGGGATTGCCACGTACGCCAGGGCTAACGCGACGAAAGGAGGCGAACTTGAGCCAGCGGTCGGTGCACCGGCTCTTTACCAGGTACTCCCACTTGTAATCGATCGCCTCCTTCTTCTGTTCTTTACTCGCCATAAACGCTGCCGACAGCGTCAGAGCCCAGAACTAGTTCACGTGCGCACGACACGACACGACAGCACACGCACACGGCACGACCGCACACGAGCGAGGTCGGGAGATAATACCTTTGAGAGTCGCGAAGTCGTGGGACGGGCGGAAGGGCAGCCACCAGCGCGAGTAGGGCGAGGTGTCGAAGAGGGTGCGCCAGAGCACGTTACTCACGCCGTGGTCAGTCGCTACCCCGCGCCAGCGCTGGCACACGAGCTCGGCCGTCAGCAGCCCGTGCGGCGGCAGGTACTGAAACACGCCCAGCAGCGTCTCGTCTGGTGAAGTGGGTCAGCCGCTTGCCCATCATGTGCCAACGGGCCAAGCCACTAGATTGGGACCCGACCGGGAAATGTGGAGATGCGAACCTGGCAAGTCGTTGATGTTGAGAACGCTCATAGGCGCTGGACCGTTCGACCGGTTGGTCCCTTCGGACAACTGCATTGTTGTGCAAGAGTGATGCAATTGCAATTCGAGCTTTGCCACTGTTGAAGATTACGCAAACGTTCTCGGCCGAGAAACGACTTTCCACTGAGGAAACGAAAAGTTTGGGAAATGTTTGGCAACAACACCGCACACGTGTGCGCACGACACGACAGCACACGCACACGGCTGGCGAAGGGAGAGTTTGCGAGAAGAGAACTGTTGGGCTCCTCGTGTGAACGAACCGCACGCATGCGAGAGAACAAGCCGACGCACACACGGCGTGCGGCCAAGCCTCCAAGCCAGAACGCGAGCACCCCATTGCACTACTGCACGTAGCCGGATATGCTCTGCTCCACGAAGAGGGCCGAGAATCGGGAGCCCAGGCACGCGCTGATGAGGTTGAGCTCCCTCGCGTTCTGGTTGATCAGATCCTCGAGAGAAGCGTAGGCCTGTGCATACATGAAGAAGAACACAACGATAAGAGGCCTCGTCGATGCTTGCTTCATCATCACAACTCGAAGAGGCGCGAAGAGTGAGAGTAGGGGAAGGGTACCCTGTTGTTCATGTAGAATGCAGGCTGGTTGGGGTGGTGGATGATCCTCTGGTGCTGGATGGAGCCATCAGACGCGACCTTGGAGATCGTGTAGAAGCCTGGAGAAGACGTGCTGAACCTTACCAGGAAGGTGCCAACCTGGCCACCGTGACACGCAACGGAGACGAAGGCATTCCATAAGAATGGAGGTTCGGGCCTCTCCTAGGGCGCTTCTCGCCAACGATGAGCGGGGTGATCATGTGTTTACCTGCTTACCGGCCAGCTGGCCTTCGGCGTCTCGGGTGCTGATATCGCCGTGGAAGTAGCTCTTCCTCAGCACCGAGCGCACCTGCGGAGCGCACAAAGGCGGACGGTTAGATTTCAGATCGCTCGGTATCGAAGCAGTGTAAGAGACAGAGGGAGAGAAAGGGTACCCGTTCCATCAGCGGTGGGAGCTGATCAGAGAGCATGGGGCCGAACCACGAGATGAAGTTTCCAAACCCTTCCATTGTGACCATTTCGTCGCCGTCCCTGCCCTTTTCGACTGTAGAGCAGGAAGCAAGTGTGTCAGAATCACTCGTTTGCCTTCGCTAAGTAGGGGCTAAGTGTTGGTGGGTGACGCCGCTCTATTGCGTACCCAGCAGCGCATAGAGGCACTTGATGTTCAGGATGCGGGTCTGGGGATCTTCGGTGGAGGGCATGATGTTCATGAAGACTCGGAGGAAATCGGTCCACCCCACTTTGTCCTGGTTGCGTGGAGACGAGAGGGGGCTTGTCAGCGAACTGGGGAAGGTGCCGGGAATCTGAGAGGAGGTCACACCTTCTTGAGGAAGTAGTCCTTCCACAGCTTCCGGCCATGGTTGTCCAGGATGCCGGTGTCAACAATTATGTACTCGAGTGCCGCCACGATGGCCGGGAAAGCGGGCCTGCATCACCACAAGGAAAAATCGCGCATGAGGCTCGGCGTCACGCAGAGAGAGAGAGATGTGAGGGTTCGAGAAGCGGTACCGCTTGGTGGGGTCGTGGTGCCAACAGGCTTCAATCAACTGCTTGAGCGCTGGGTGGGTCCCCGGAGGAATGACAGGCCTCACGTGGCGATTGCAGATGGCGTTCCTGAACTCTTCGTAGTTGTCAAACTCTGGACATGCCGAGGTGACGGCGTGAGCACGGACTCCACAAGGGCAGCACAAGAGTGGCGGTCGCTGAGGAGGAGGAGGAGAAGAATGAGAGCTGTACCCTTGAACGGCTCTTGGCGAGTCAGGATCTCCCAGAGGACAATGCCGAAGGAATACACGTCGGCCTTTTCGTTGAAGATCTCCCCCGCCATCACCTCTGGCGCCATCCACAGAGGCGTGCCCTTCGCACCCTCCACGCCATCTCGGAGGTTCTCTCCCCTTTGTTTGATTTGCTGCACGAGGCCGTACACAAAAGGAAGTCGCCGTCAGACACGAAGAGCGAGAGCACGAAGGAAAGTCGGGGGTACGTACGCTCAGACCAAAATCGCACAATTTGATGTTATAATCGTCGCCCACCAGCAAGTTGGAGGTCTTCAAGTCACGATGAATAAATACGGGATTGGAGGAATGTAGCCAGGTCATTCCCAGCGCCGCATCCCTCGCCATTCGCATGCGTAGCACGATTGGCAACGCCGCCTGATGGAAATTAAAGTCAGTGAAGTTGTTTTAACGCGAAGGGGGGGGGCGAGGGCTAACCTTCTCATCGTGCAGCAGCGATTCGAGGTCGCCTTTGTGCATCAATTCGGTGATAATGCACATGTGGCCAGGTATCGTACACGCACCCATGTAGAGCAAGATGTTGGGATGGAAGATGCGACTCACAATCTCCACCTCTTTTCGGAACGCATTGAGGGAGTGCTCATCGAGATCTTGTCGATGCAGCACCTTGATTGCTACCTCCTGCGAACGACAGCGACCCCTGGAGCACGAACAAACAGCAGTTGGAATAAAACATATTCATCAAAAGAATGAGGACATCAGCGCTGACGTACCTGTACACCGTGCCAAAGGAACCATCGCCGAGTACTCCAAGCTTTTCGACTTCGCCAGGTCCGATTTCGGGAGGCCCGCTGTGAAACATGTGTGTTCTTCCATCCTCACCCGAGGCGAGACCCTTGAGATACATGGCACATGCAGAAGAGAAAACAATAATTAATCGAAGTCGATTGCCAATTTCCCCCATTCCATTTCTCGCATCTTTCTAAGAAAGCCCCCCCCCTCCTTTCCTTCTCCCTCCTCCATGGTGATTGCGATGGGCACGAAGTGGCAAAGGTACCGGTTGGGCTCCTTCGTTTTCTTTCCGCCTCTTCATCAAAAATTGCATGCCACACCGCTGCCCTCTCGTGCAGCGTCCTTCTCTTCTCTTTGTCTCTCGGCCGTTGCTGCCCGCCACGCCACAACCCTCTTAAAAAAAACGCCCCAATAGGCTCCCGCTACGCTGAAATCGACCCTTCACCCTGGCTGCAGGTTCGACGAAGACGAAGAAGACGAGGAGGTTGGCAGGCCCTTGGGTCATGCAGGGGGGAGGACGATGTTTAGCTGCTATGCGGTGTTTATATGATCCGTAGGGAGTACACTCTTGATGTAGGGTGGAGGGAGGGAGGTGATGGCGAGGGACCAAAAGAAGGAAGGTTGAAAGAAGAGATAGAGACAGAGAGAGAGGAAGGGTTGACACGGAGGGAGTGGTGGGGTGGTGACGAAGCTCATCTTTACAACGTATCCTCCTTACGAACTCCACAAAGAAGGATAGCGGGGGGAGACTCAAGAGGAAAGACAGAAAGGGAAGAAGAAGAGAGAGAGAAGGAAGGAATAACCTAAGCTCAGTACTTGTCGTAGCCGCCACCACCACCGTAGCCGCCGCCGTAGCCGCCTCCGCGCCCGCCGTACTTCTCCTCACCGCCGTAGCCGCCACCGCCGCCGCGCTGCTGCTCGTATCCGCCGCCGTAGCCGGCACCGCCGCCGCCGCCGCCGCCGCCGCCGTAACCACCACCGTAGCCGCCACCGTAGTTGCTGCGGGCATCGTAACCGCCGCGGGCCTCGTAGCCGGGTTCTCGTTCGTGTCGGTCGACACCCTCCTCGCCCAGCTTCTGGTAGTGCTCGGCGGGCTTGACGATGAAGAGGAAGAACGAAACGCCGAGCGCCCACACCATGCTGAAGACGGCGAAGACCCACCCGATGCTGGGAGCCCAGGCGTACTGGGAGTGGAAGCGGCCGAGGCTGGAGTTGGCGCCGAGGAAAGCTCCGCACCAGAGACGGTTCTCGCCAACGTAGGCGGGATCGGGGCAGATGGAGCCGTCATCGCCGAGGGCCTTGGAGAATCCGAAGAAAATGACCCACGAGAGGAAGACGAACCCGACGATTACGAGCGACACGCCGAAGAGGATCCACTTGGTCTTGCCGCAGCAGACGAGATCGAACCACCGGCGGGAGTTCCTGAGCATCGAGGCCACGAGGACGAAGAAGGCCAGGCCGACGGAGAAGATGAGAGCGAGAAGGGTGAAGGCCATGCAGGCCATGTAGATGTTCTTGGGTCCATTGGACGGGAATTCGTCCCAGCTCTTGTGCGAGGCGTATGATTGGGTGTAGTTGGGGGCGACTGCGGTCGAGTAGCCCGTCCAGTAGAAGACGCCGACGAGCGCCGCCGTCGTATTACTATCGGATGCCGGATGTGGCACGTTGTTTTGCACGATTCCATACCACGGAAGCGAGAGCGAGATGATGAGGAAGACTACGAGGAAGCAGAGCATCGTGAAGGCGATGCATTGCCTGTTGAGCCAGCGGGGAGGGAAGGCCATAATGTGTTGCTGCGGTAGAGGCGAAAATTAATTCGAGGGGGGAGCTGATGACCGAATCGGCTGGTGCTGTAGTCGCTCTGTTGCTCAACGCGTGCCCGTGCTGTGCTTTCTGGCGATCGCGCTCGCTTTTCTTTTAGTAGCCGCGATCGAATGCCGAGGCGCTCCTTCTATCGCGCGAGCAGCAGGGAAGCCAGACACGAAACTGAAGCTACTCCCCTGCGGCAGCGCACTTCTCCCACTTTCCCTCTCCCTGGCGCCGTTGGGTACCCTTGGCGCCCACGGAGTCCAAACGGAGTGTGCCCTAATAATGTCGACAGTGCACTGTCGGGACGCATTTTCCCACTTTCTGCCCAACCGCTCTTTTTCGTTCGCCCGGTGGTGGTTGGTGGTTGGGCATTCGATTGAAGTAAGCCCCGTTGCCGGGCCACGAAACACTTTGTACAGAGGGGAGGGGATGGCCGTGGCCGCGGGTCGAGAGTCTTGACAGTAGGGAGTACCTTAGAACATGTGTCGATCGATTTCGTGAAGCATGTCGAGGTTGACGGCGTCTGCGCCAAACCCTTCCTGCAGACACGAGGACGAGGACGAGGACGAGGAGGTAAGCCGCACAGTTGTGTGGGGAGATAGATCTGGGCACTCCCCCCTTTCGCGGGTGACGTACAAAGGGGTCCTCCACAAACGTTTGTATGTTGCCCAAGGTGACAAACATCAAGCTGGATATCAACGCCGTGAATATGCCGGCCCACAGACCATAGTCCCGAGCGAGTGCGGCGAACTGCACAAAGAGGTGAGCAGGAGCGATGGATCATAGAGCCAACGTGGCAAAGAAAGAGGGCATGCGTACCGCTGGGCCGAATAGAATAGGGAATATGGACAGAAAGACGAACGCATAGCCGCGCAGGGTAGATGGTGTTCGGTAATCGTGTATGATTTTGAGCTTCTCAAAGTCGAGCATCATAAACCGTTGATATCTGTGACAATAAACAATGGCGCGTGGGAAAGAGACAAGTCAGTGTACAAAGCACGAGGATCGGATTGAGCCATAAGGGGAGGGTGGGGGAAAGACGCACTGCAAAGCACGAGAGAGCAGACTCGCCACCCAGTCATTGCGTAGTCTGAGCTCCTCTTGTTGCTGCGCACAGGTGAAAGCAGCGTCAGCGCCGAGTCAGTGGAGAGGGGCGAGAGGACAGGTACCTTCCATATCTGATCGAATAAATAGTAAATCTTTGTGAGAGAGCTCGGTTCGCCGTCGTGCTTCAAGAATACCTTAATCTCCTCGAAGAGGTCGATCAACAGTGTCCTGACGGAAGGCGATGAGCCAAGACGGTGTGGCGAAACGGGAGGGAAAAAGAGTAATGGTACCTCATCTCCAACGCCATTCTTCCGTGATTGTTGTAATTGATGTAGATACCGTCCTCAGCGTCCGAAAGGACTTCCTCGTCCTCTGCAATGTTCTATGCGTAGCCGCGTTACAATATCATCGCTGTAAGACACAGTGCACAAAGCCTTGGAAGGAGTGGTGGCGTACCTCCATGCTGACCTCGGACGCCGTTCGCGAGAAAGTACCGCTTGTCGTGAGTAAGTCCGTGGCGTACCTGGCGTCCGTTTTGCTGTTCCTGAGCATCTTGTGCACCTCCCGTTCTTGCTTGGTGTGCCGCTTTTTGCTCTTCGCTTTCGCCAGGTGTCTCGCCTCCTCGTGGTCCCTGCGCCCAAGAGCAAGCCAAGGTTGGCCAAACGGCAGCCACGCGACATGTGTCGGACACAATCACGATCGACGTTGTTGGAGGTGCGCACCACTCGCGATGGCACTGGTACAGAGCCACCGCAGCCGATTTGAGATCGGCCATGTCTATCAGCGCCTGCTCTCTGCGCTTGAACGCCCACGAAATGCTGCACGCCAACTCGCGTGAGCAGCTTCGTTCAACAGACGAATGCCGCAACGCGCGCAACGCCAGACCCATGCACGCACGCGCGGAGGTACCCGAAGGAGATGGGGAAGAAGATGCCGGTGCCGAGGAAGGCCAGGGGAAGGGCGGCCTCGAAGTCGTAGTGGTAGCAGACCATGGTGGAGATCACGGTGAGGACGATAATGCACACGCCGCCCAGCGTGATGAGGCTGCAGAAGGACTTGATGAGGGACCAGCGCATGGCCATCTGAAATAGCGCCCGGTTCACATTATCAGATTTGGTCGAGGTGTTGTAATCTTCGAGGGTCGGCTCGTGCCGGGCGATGTAGCGGTGCGGATAGGAGCGTTGCAAGACAGAGTTGGTCCTTCGATGTTGGCCCTTCTTCGTCGCCTTGGCCTTGTCCTGCGACTTGAGGGGCGTCGCTTCCGTCGGGTCCTCCTCTTCCATCTTCGGCTCCGTCCTCCGGCTATTTCCTTTTTCTTTTTCTTCATGTATTTCTTTTTCTGCTTTCTGTCTTTTTTTCCTCCACGCTCGCACAGAGAGGAAGGAGAACCCACGACGGCGGCGACGCCGATGACCCTGGCGATGCTGCAGTACGAGGACAAGAGCTGATCCCGGCATCAGGGCTTGGCGCTCGGCGCCGAGCGGCGCCTATCCCTCTACGCCCTCTCGGGCGAGTCCATCTTTTTTTGGAGACTGCCGAAAACGTCTGTCTTGCTCGCCTATGTTTCCAGTACGTCGTGATGATCGTACACAGGCGGTCTCGAAGGATGCCCTCGTGCTTGAAGCAGTACTACTTCAACAACGCTGTTGTACGTCGGACCTCCCCCACCGCGTAGAATTATTTTATTATTTTTTTATTCTTTGAAGAATCCCAGAAAAAAGGGGATTTTGTATGACGGCGCTGACACGGTGACGTTGACCTTCTTCCAGGCCGGCACGGGCGGTCCTCGGTTCGGCAACGCGGGGGACGTGGTCACATCGGAGGCGGCTGTGTTCGCAATTGCTGGAGGATAGTTCTTCATCCGACGATTCATTCATCTTGACGAGGAAGAGGATCAACCGAGGTCAAGGCAAAACGATTCGCCGAAGATAGCCCCTCTCCGCCTGCAGCCCAGGCAAATCCGCAGAAAACAATAGCCCTTGCGAGCCGGCTTCAGATCATCGCCCCGTTATCTACGCATCCCTTCAACGATCGACCGCGACTCGAGTAATGAGAATGGAACAGGGGTCTCCTGCTTCAGCCATGAGCGGCAGCAGCCCCACCCGAATGGAATCCACGACTGCACTACCTCAATCACCACCGACCCAGGCGGAGGGAATGGCGCCCAAGAGCGGGGTAGAGCCCATCATCATCTGGAAGGAAGGGACAATGGAGGCCGATACGCCGGTTTTGACACCGAATGGCATGCCGGGGAAGATGGAACGACCCAAAGCCCAAGCACGCAGAAGGGGTACATTCATCTTCGAGGACAACACCCCGCGCAGCGAATTCGAGGAATTTGAGGTAATCACGGCGACCGAAGCCCGATTTCTGGATGTCTCGAGTAAGATCGAGGCCTTCCACATCCCGCTCCAGCCTCACAGGCCGCTCGGAAGCCCCAACGCGACATCTCTCTCCTCCTCGTCATCTTCGATCCTCATCTCTGCTGACGAGCTGACATCCGATCTCAATGGAGCGACGAAGCTTGTCGAAATGAAATGTTTCATCTGCGGCGCCTCTCTGCAGCTGGTATGTCCTTGGCCCGAAATCTTGGCATTTCAAGTTGCTGCACCTAATCTCTTCCTCATCGCCACAGCCCTCGTACGCGGCGTTGCAGAAGAAGTGTCATCTCAAATGCTCGAATTGCGAAACTGGCGAAACCCATGCCAAAAACTGGTGCGACGCTCGCTTCTTATGCACCCTTTAAGACCTGCGGCTAACGCTTTGCGTGCGGGTAGGATGGACATCATCTTGACCGCACTCTACAACTTGGAGATTCTCCACCAGCGGCAGTACTTTCACTGCAAGTCAGAGATCTGCGCCTTCATCGACCACCACTGGTCCTCAATCTGTCCCGAGCGCGCCCGTTCGTTCTCCTTTGCTTCTCTCCTTCTCTTGTTCTGTCTTGTTGGCGCTCTCGCTCATCTTTCATCCTCAACCTCCCCGTCTCCTCACAGGCACGCCGACTTGGGGTAACACAGTCATGTCCCAGATATCCACACACCCTGAGCTCTTTCAGTCGCATCAGAGAGGTACCTATAAGCCGCAACCCGCAGCTTAGCACCGCTTCCCCTTGCGTCTCACCATCGGGTCGTTGGCGCGCACAGGGTCGGGTTATTGGGCTCTGAAGCGCTCAAGCCCGCTGGACAAGGAGGCATCGAAGTGCAAGGAGGCCGAGGGGGAGAAGGACGTGCGAGGCGACAAGAGAGCCGAAAACAAAAACAAACGAAGGTCCGACTTGAAGGTACTGGGCGAGGAGGACGAGGAAAGCCAAGAGTACTTCATCGAGGAGATCCTGAGCAAGCGAATACGGAAGGTACGTAACCCTTACCCTGATACGCCCTGATACGCCTCTCCAGCAGGCCTTATCGTCATGATCTGATCGTGGTCCTTCTTGCTTTGTGTTGAACATGACAGGGGAGTGTGGAGTACTTCGTCAAGTGGGAAGGACTGGCCGATGTCGAGAACTCGTGGGAGAAGGCGCAGGATATTGAGTGCTCGGAGCTCGTGCAGGACTTTGAGAGTGAGGCGCGGAAGAACCCCCTGTGGAAGGAGGGCTCCGGTCTCTGCTTGAAGCGGAAGCGAGAGGAGTTGGACGAAAAGAGCGAGAAGAAGGCGCGGCGGCTGTCCAAGAAGCAAACGCGGATCCCCGTAAGCCAGTGGTGCCACCAATGCCTCCGGCACAAGCCCGTCATCATGTGTTGCGACGGAGTTGCGACGTACGCTTTTCTGCCCCCCCCCNCCCCAATAGCCGGTGGTGGTCCTAACCTGTGTGGTGTCTCCCCTCTTGCTGTGCAGAGGCAAGTGCGGGATGCAATACTGCGAGAGGTGCCTGGAGAAACACTATGACGAAGAGATCGTTGTACTTCAGAAGGCCAAGGGGGAGTGGTTGTGCCCCCGCTGTCGAGGAATCTGCTGCTGCGCCGCCTGCAATCCCGAGAAGGGCCAAGCCAAGGTTTTCCCTCCCTCTTCGAATAAGTTGTCGCCAACATGCCCGGAGAGCCATGCTGACGCGTCTTGGGCGTGTGACCACTCATTCAGCAACGGCCGGAGGGCAAGGCGAAGAGAGGCGAGAAGGAGCCCGTCATCTCGCGCATCATTGCTCGGTGCAAGATCGAGGGCACAAACGAGTGGGAGTACCTCGTGCACTACAAGGGTCGTGCCGAGTCGGAGAATCGTTGGGTGCGATCTTCCCAAATGGACCTCCCGCCCCACCTCAAGAAGCGTTACCGCAACACGCTCAAGATGCGCGTCACCAAGAAGAACGTCAGAGAACCCCCCCCCTTCACGCCCTCCTCACATTAGGCGATTACTAATAATTTTCACCACCACCACTCCAGCCGAGACAGAGCCACAGCAAGACCGGAACCCCAGGCGGACGCACACGCACGCCCAAGGGACTGCGCACCAGCGATTTTGACATCTCCCGCGTCGTGTTTGACGATCAAGTGCACCGGATCTTCGTCCCCGAGAAGCCGGAGGTGGCGACCCCCGCCTGGCGCGTCGTGACGGACTCGCCCGCGGCCAACGGCGCTACCAATCTCTACGGCGAGAAGCGAGAGTCCAACGGGGATTCCATCGCCACCAGTGCGCCACCTTCTTCTTCTCCGCAATGCCGAGCTGGCTTTTTATTGACGCGACGTCTTTTCCGCTACTCCCCCGAAGTCCAAGTGGCAGGTGTGGTGGAGGTCGATGACGCGCTCGCGTCGCTGCGCGACTTGGACGAAGGCTCGAGCAGCGAGGACACATCCGACGAGGCCTTCACGCGCAGGTACCTCTCCAGTGAACGCGTTCGTCGCTTTCTTTCTCTTTCTTTTGTCCGTGTGTCTCACCGTCGGTCGTTCGCCAGACATTCTCGCTACGAGACGGTATACAATGCTTCGGAGCCCAAGGCCAGGAGGCGGGGAAGCATGACGACCCGGAAGAGCTCGACCGGAAACAAGAAGGGAGGCGGCAGGAGGGACGGGGACGAACAGCACAGCTCCACGCCGACGCTGAGGCAGCCGCGCGACAAGCGAAACTCGCGGCTGGGCGTCGAGCGGCGACGGAGCGACAGCCAGCTGGTGCACTATGGCAGCGACGACCTGGCCATCCCCGATGTGATGCGGGTCGACCTGCAGGACGAAGCTTCGGCCTCGCTGGACCAGATGGACGTTGTCTCTACCTCCTCCTCCTCGGCGGCGGCCGTCTCTTCTTCTTCTTCCGCCTCCTCTGCTTCTGTCCCGCCAACGCCCACCCCGGCCACGCCCCTCACCGAGATCTCCGCCACGTAGGCCGCGCCCGGTTCTCTCGGCAACACACAAAAATAAACGAACACGTGCGCACAACACAAACGTTTCCCATCCCTGTCGAGGTGGACTGTTCGGCCTTAGAAGACCCCAACGTACGAGAAGAACACAAAACAACTGCATTATTAGTACTGCAGTTTACTGGCCTGTGCCTGAAGGTCTGTAGGCTGGCTACATGTTAGAGCTACACGTTGAAGTAACTGCTGCGCAGAAGCTCATCGATGCTGTGGTGGATCTCCTCCACCTCCTGTCGATCCTCCCACTCGTTCTGTTACCACAGACAAACACACGATGACACAGGCGTAAGAACAAACTAAAGGCAACGCGCGTAGTAGGAAAGGCGTGCGTACGTTGGGGTCATTGAGCGCGGCCTTAAGAAGCTCGAAGTAGTCCATGGCCTTGGACAAGGCGTACTGCTTGGACTGCATTGCATGTGTGGGTCAGGTCGTTGTATGCCATTGCAACACCCAATGGTGGGCATACCTCTCTGTTGGCGTGCGGCTCGCAGTGGATAATCTCCTCGGGCGTATTCTCATCCACGGGAGGAAGGTAGAGGTCTTCGGTGTAGATCATGTAGCCGCTCTTCAGGATCCGCTCCAGCTCATTTACGCCCTGCGCGTCGTTGCGTGTGGGGTGTGTGTGTGTGTGTGTGTGTGTGTGTGTGTTGTGTGTGTGTGTGTGTGTTTCACAGGACGGCGCCCGAGGAAAATCAAGGAACAACACCACATGTGTCGTAAGTGTGAGTTGCCTAGTCAGCGTGTTGACAACCGCACGACGTTTTGCAGGGGCGGACCTGCTGCCAGAATTCGCGGATGATTTGCTTGTCATCGGCGGTCTCGTCGTCTTCACCATCATGGTCGCCGTCGTCTCTCGGCACCGGGTTGTACAGGTCCTCATCCGACGAATAGCTCCGCTCCGACCGGTCGTCGCGGTCGCTGTCCGACCGGCTGTCGAGGTACTCCACGGCCCGGGCCAGCGACGACACCGACTCGTCGGCCAGCTGGCTGTGGTTCTGCAGGCTCTGCAGCAGCGAGCTCTTCGACAGGAGCACGTCGTCAAACTCGGCAAACCCGTACTGGCCCGACGACGGCGTGGTCGTCGCCATCAGGCGGTCGTCGTCTTCGACAGCATAGCTCTCGTTGGAGCGGCTGTAGTCACCTTGCTGCCCGCGGCGATGGTCGTCGTCGTTGTCGTTGTCGTCGTCGTCGTTGTACTGGCGGTCCTCATCATCGCTCTCGGCTCGAGCCTCCTCCATTTCGAGCTGCGGCTCCTCCAGCTCAAGTTCGAGCTCCAGGTCGAGCTGCAGGTCCTCCTCCTCGGAATTCGAGCCATCCTCCACTCGCTCCTGGTCATCCTACAGAGCCGCACACAAACCGCACACACCGCGCAAATGTTTAGGTCCGTACGCACTGAGAGGGGAGTGAGTGCTGCACTAACACGGTACCTTGCCGTACGGCTCGTCCTCTTCGGATTCAGCGCGAGGTGAGTCCAGGCTCTCTACCTTCTGGGGCACGGGCGCCTCGCGGGTGAGGGTGAGCGCGTTGCGGTAGGTGGTCGAGGGCGAGCCCACGGGCCTCTCAGCTCGCGCCGGGCTGTGGTCGCGCTCGTCCGGGTCGGCGACGACCCGCTCCGGCGACAGTTGGTCGACCGCCGACACCACTGCGTCGATGTCGGCGCTGTCCACGGGCGTCGACGACTGGTCGTTGTCGTCCTTCCTCCTGGAGCCGCTGCGCGCCGACTTCTCGCGGCGCTCGCCGCCCCTTTCGCCCCGCCGGCTGCGGCTGCTGCTGCTTCCATCACGGTCGCGGTCGCGGTCCCTGTCGCGTTCGTCGTCCTTGTCGCGGCCGCTGCGCTTGCTGCTCCGCTCTTTGGTGCGCGACGACTCCTTGCTGCGGCTGCTGCGCGCCTTCTTGTCGGGGTCGTCGTCCCTACGGCTGCGGCCCGAGCGGTCGCGGTCGCGGTCCCTGTCCCTATCGCGGTCCTTGTCCCTGCCGCCGCGGTCCTTGTCGCGCGAGCGGGCTGACGACGGCACCGCGCGCTTGTCCCGCTCTCTGTCGCGGTCGTGGTCTTTGTCACGCGGACGCGCCGACTGGCTCCTCTCGTCGTCTTCGTCCTATTTAACAACGATGACAAAACCGTAAATGCCAGGAGCCACATGAGAGAGGGGGGGGAATTGCAGCCGTACCGCGACGGAGAGCCTTCGCTTCTCGTCGATGCTAAGCCTGGGCGGCCGCTCCTGGTCGAAGGAACCAGACCGTGCCGACGATTCCAAGGTGTCATCGGAGCGGCCCATCGGCAATCTGCAGATGCAAGAACGGTGGGGCTCAGCAAGGGAAAGCAAGCAAGGGGGCTCGCGCGGGGGTACTTCTTCACTGTTTCCTTGGCCTTGTCGGCCGAGCTGGGCGCCACCTGCGCAGAGGCTGGTGCCGGCGCGGTCCCCGACTGTCATAAAAGAATGAAGAATGAGCGCGAGGATGAGTCTTTGCAGGAAAGTAGCACATGACACACGACACGCAACACGACACACGGCGTGGCACTCACCGAGCTAGGAGGGCTGACAACAATGCGCGAGGCGAAGGAACCGCCCCACATGTTGGACTTGAGATCCTGTTATGAAGGAGAGTTAGACGAGTCGCGTGAACGAAGGAGCACTGAAGCCGGACATACGTTGAAGCAGAAGAGGTTGATTTTGGTTTCGTCGAGCTGCGACGACGCGTGCTGGCGGTAGAATATGGCCATCGCTGGGAAGTCGAGCTTCCTCAGCAGCAGCGGGATGAGGATATTGGCTTTCTCTGGAATGTGTGAGTGGCGTATGTTGGAGGCGAGTGTGTCAGCTCGTGCAATCTTCCGTGGGACAGCACGAACACGTACCACCGAGGAGCCAGACGTAGAAGGTGATCTTGAACTCCTTGTCGTCGGTCAGGTCGAGCGGGTTCTGCTGGAGGTGGGCCTGGAGGTGGGCGGCCGAACCCCATTTGCTGCCGAAGATGTCGTCGATGCCCAACAGACACTCCCGCACGTCGGCGGTTGGCTCCGAGTCCAGCCTTCATACCCATTTTGGCGACACGTGAGACAACGCTGAGGCGTGCAGACCGTGTCACGTGATGCTAGGCGACGTACCATTGTTTGATGATGGTGGGGAATCTCTCAGAAATGAAGTCTGGATTCCTGTGAATGTAGTCCACGTAGAAGGGCAGCATTCCCATCTGCGAGGCGAAAACCAGGTTTAGTCCCAAGCGGTGAACTCATGACGCCCAATTCTTTCGGGCGCCTGACGAAGTACGTACCGCGTTACGAACAAAGAGCTGCAGGCTCTTGCACTGGAAGATGGCATCCCATTCGGGCATGTTGACGAAATCGAAGATCAACTGTTGCAGACGCATTCCAAAGTGGCATGTTAGCCGCCGCTGGGTTAAATTGAGTGCTTGTAGGAGCGGCTAGTAGACGACATACCCTCATGAGCTCATCCTTGGTGTTTACGTCGGCCTTCACGAGGCACATAGTCAGCAACGGGTGGAAACCCACGAACCGCTTGTCCGGATTCCTGTGCATAGGGGACACAAAGAGGGGTGAGCGAGCTGTTGGGCCAGGCGGGCGGGGAAAGAAGCGAAGCGCAAAGGTCACCTGATACTGATCTCAGTGCAGAAGGGCTCAAGCTGCTTGGAGTTCTGGAGCTTGGACACCATCGAGGAGAAGAAGTTGACCAATTCTGCAGCAAAACAAATTGATGGATCAGTCAGGGTTTGTACACAGGCGTGCTGTGTGCTGTGCGTTCTGGAGAGGAGGGCGGTCGTACGGCTGGGAACGAATCCCTTGTGAACGCATTTGTCAGCCATGGCCACGGGCAGCCAGAACAGCTCGGGGAACTTGGAAAGCTGCCCCTCGCGCTCCACCAGCAGGAACATGCGCTGGAGCGAGAGATAGGGAAATGACAGATCAGCCAAGAGAAGGATCATCATCATGCCGGCAGACGGTCGGACTTTGAGTCAAAGCGCACGTACGTGGATTGTTTGCGTGAGCTCAAGGGTGATGTGCTTGGCACCCTCCTTGTCGACCTCCCAGAGCTTGAGGGCTCCAACAAAGTGGCGAGAGAGCTTGGTCACGTCCTCTGCCACGTGATCGAGGAACGAGATCTCCGACAGAAGAAAGCGGTAGATATGGTATGACAGCTTCTTCATCCGCATCGTTGAAGCCTTCTCCGCAAACTCCAACGCTGGGCGATGTTATGCGTACAGATAAAAACACTAACTGTCATCACACAATCCTGAATTGTGTGTGTGTGTGTGTGTGTGTGTGTGTGTGTGTGTGTGTGTGTGTGTGTGTGTGTGTGTGTGTGTGTGTGTGTGTGTGTGTGTGTGTGTGCACCTTTCAAGCTCCATTCACGGCGCGCGCCCGAGAATGTCTTCTCCTGGAACAGGAAATCACACACCCTCAAGCACAGGTTGTCCACGCTGGCCAGCATCTTGTCCGACAGAGCGTCCTCCTTGCCGTCAGCCAACCTGTGTGGGGCAGCTCGTTGTGTCAAATTGCGAGTCGTGGCTTGTTTCACGTGTGCTGCGGAAGAAGAGAGCCGGACCTGAAGAGTCCTTCGATCTTGTTGGCGTGCAAGAAGTCGGCGTCCTCCCAGGATTGGGCGGACTTCCGCCACTGCTGGAAGCCGAAGACGTTGAGCAGGTTGCTGCACAGCTCGCAGTACCGCATGCGCATGTCCTTCCTGGTGCTGGCTACCGCTTCCTCCCGTACGAGACCTTTTCCGCTCACATGAGAACATGCGCTGTAGGTATGTGTGCGTGCGACGTACCCAAGAACAATACGTGGGTAATCGTCGGCAAATGGCCCGCATACTCCTGTACGGGCACCTCAACGATGATCTCGGTCAGGAAGGAGAGGGCACGTTGGTGCCGCTCCACGTCATGGTTTCCTGGGATCTCTTCAATCTCCTGCACAGTTACGTGTTTCAAGTTAGTCAAGATCACCGTGGGGCGGAAGAATGGAGATAATGAGAGAGCAAGGCGAGGACGTACGGCGACGAGGGAATCAATGATCAGCTTGTTGAGCTTCTGCGCGTCCTGGATGTCGTCGGTGGTGTAGAGGGCTCGGATGTTGTTCTTTTGAACCATCGACACCATCAACCACTTGGCCAGCGTGAGATCGTAACCGTTCTGCGTATGCCAATCACTCGGAAGATCAGCAAGTGAACTTCGTTTCCATTCGGGGAGGGGGTGACCGCACCCTTTGCATGTCCGCCCATCTGGCTTCGTCGAGGAAGTACTCGAGGATGGTCTTGACATTTGACGGCTGATGGGCGGGGTGGAGATTAGATTCTAAACCAATCGCCAAACAAGACTCACGGGTGACTACATGGCTGAGACTGGTGGGTGCGCACCTTTCGGGCAAGCGTGCACCAGATTTTTTGAATCTCGATCGGCTGGTTGTTGTGGTGCTCCTTGATGAGGCTGAACATTTGCTCGAGTAGGCCACCGCTCACCGAAACCAGGGTGTTGATCCAGGGCAGGATCCACTCAACGTGCTTGAAGATCTGCCTTCGCGATACCGAGTTTTGCTTCACGCGTTCGATTAGCTCCTTGATCATGGTGCCCGCCACCTGTCCGGCCTCCTCCTGCGTACACAGGATGTTCGCGATCTCGGACTGCAAACAAGTGTTAACGATGCGAAGATGAATCGCAGTAGGACCTACGAAAGTGAGGGTGGTGGCCAGGTACCTGCCACGAGGCGTAGCCCACGTCCCGCTGGAGGCTGCTGGCGACAGCCATATTGTAGTAAGGCTGCACTTGCTGGGTCTGCAGATTCAGCCGCAGGGCCTTATCCACGGCGTCGCTAAGCCATTTGATCAGCTCGACGGCCTTTCTCCTCGCCTCGACCTTGCCATCCGCCAGCTGTGTCCCGCCATCATGGTTGTTTCCTGGTGAGCACCAACCAAGACGGAGCCAGTACTTCGAAAGAATAGATACCTTGTAGAAGGCCAAGTAGAGCAGTGTCTGGACGACTGTGGGCTCTTGCCTGGGGTAGTGAGCCGGTTCCGTCGCCTGGCACGAGTGGACCAGAGCGTCGAAGTAGCCTTCCGCAACTTGAAGATGCGAATCGTAACACTGCAGCGGGGCATCACCACCACGCCAAGAAGCAAGCAGCAGACTCAGCAGGAGTGACCGAAATCAACCTACGGGGCAAGCCGTGTACCTTGTTTACGAGTTCGGTGAACACTTTGCCGCCGTCGGACGCCTTGTCATTGAAGATGCCGCCGCAGTTGAGCACGATGAAGTGCTTCATTCCCAAACACGCCGCAGCAAATATCTAGCCAAGTACCAACAGAATAAAAAGGGGGGAGTTAGAGTAGGACCTGTACAAGGTCGAGGTGGGTCAGACTCACATCAGGGTTGTAGTGCTTGACGTCTCCGTCGAGGTGCTGGATGATGGACGAGCCGCTGATTCCTCCCTTCGGGTTCATGTGCATCTTTTCCTCGAACTTTTGGCACAGCAGGTTGGCCGCGGCTTGCGACGCGGACGTGTGAAGAGTGGCGATCTCGCCGTTGATGTAGCTCGTCAGGCTGCCTGGCCTGCTCCACTCCTTCTCCTCCTTCTTCAGGTCCAGCTTGAACTTGGACTGTTCGTCGGTGCACCACTTGACCAAGCATCGCAGCAGCCTCTCGCACACGACCTGCCTCATGCAGGACGGATCGCCGAATCAGGTTTGTCGTTGGTCCTCCTATGCAAGAGGCAGTCCAAGATGCGAGTGTACCGGCTCAAAGGCGATTTCCTCACGGAGATGGGCCTGCCAGGAGGCGTGATGAACGACCTTGCAGAAATAGTAGCGTTGAGTGCTTGCAATGCCTGAAAGGAGTTCCTGTCCGTCGATCTCTTCTTCCACTTGGAACGCAGGGAGCTGTACGACAGTAGGGCAAACGTCAGTGTCCGGCGTCTTCCGCTGCGTAGCCAAATACGGCGGGAGACGTACCGCAGCCTCGAGGAATTCCTTCAAGATATTGATGGCCACGCGGAAGGTGTTCATGTCGGTCATCTTTTTGAGCTGCTCCTCAGCAATAAAAGCGCAGATGGCCCCGATCATCGACGTTTTCCACAGCTTCTTGCTTTCGGAGATGCACTGATGCAGCGTCTTGAACGTTTGCGGGTGGAGGGCCAGCCGTCCCAGTCCCTGTTGAACGCCCCAGGGTGTCAGGTGCGCAAGTGCGAATGAAGAAGCCATCGAGGGAGCGTACGGCAATGGCGACGTCACGCGGGAACTGGTTGCCCTTGGTCTTCAGTATGAGGTCAAAGAGAGTCGTCAAGGACACCTTGTTTTCGGCCACGGTGTTGAGGAAGTTGTTCTTGGTCTGCGTGGCCTCGGCGTCTGTGGGGAGATGGTGTGAGTGACCTGCCTATCTATTTTGCAAGGACTACGTACCTGCGCTGACGCATGAAAATACGACGAGGCTCTTCCACCACATGTTCTCCTTGATTGAGTGCTCGGCGCCGGTCTTGCTGGCCAGACTCTTCTCGATCTTGAGCGCCACCTGTTATGAGGTGAGGATGTATGAGTACCTCGAATGAAGGAAAAGGGCACTCGCCCACACGCACCAAGTTCCAAGAGACGAAGAGTGGGTGCTGGCAGTTCTTGAGCACGATGGTGATAATTTCAGCCCAGTTTTCGTATTTGGACGTCTCGACCTCCTTGCATAGGCCGTTCAGCCAGGACTCGAGCATGCTAGTCGTCGGTGGAGCGTGGTCCATGGTCGGACCAAGGGCCTCGCGCCGGTGATACTCCTGGAAGAACACTTCGATGACCCTCTTCCTTCTTTCTTTGTCCTTGCCCGTTCGTCCGTAGAATCGTGGCGACAGTCGGTGGGCAAGATCGAGGATGGTTAGCGCTCGTGACCTGCGGTGTGATGGAAAGGGTTAGGTCCAACTCGCGCAACGTTGCAAGCTCAGAGCAGGTTACCTGATCGACGATGAAGGAGAGCACAGGGCAAAGATCAAGGCCAGTGACTCGACAAAGCTGATCCACATCTCAGGACCCTTGATGTCTCGCCCGTCGAGCTCAGTTTCGTCCCACTTCTTGAGTAGGAGACACATCTGGAGTACAACAGAGCTTCCAGTCAGAGCTGCGCTGCCGCTGATGCAACGGCGATGAGCACTCACCTTGTCCAACGATCCGCCCAGCTTGGAGTCGTGGATGTCCATTTCGTGCTGGAGCCACATGGTGGCGGTGAACTCGGCCACCTGCGCTACAATCATCGGTCGTAAGCTCGGGTGCGCCGCCAGGATCTTGCACAGCATCCTTCCAGCACGGTACGAGACGCCTGATGGGGGAGGGTAATTAGTAAGCAAGAAGCCGCACACCGCAATCGTTGTATGAGGGTGTACCCTGATCAGCAGAATTGACAAAATGATCGGATAGCACAAGGGTAAAGCTCCTTGCCATCTCATCGTCGTTCGGCAGCAGTACATCAGGCACCAGCAGTATGCAAGCCGACAGGAGGGGAGGGTTGCCTGTGCAAGGGGACGCAGGAAGAGGACGGTGAGCACAAAAAGTCTGGGTAGCAGCAACTTGGGGGAGCGGCACCGTACCAATCACTTCCTTCGAGTTGTTGAGGAGATGGAGCAGCTTCTTGCGGATGGCGTTAAGGTCCTGCGGCAGAAGGTTGATGTGCTTGCTCGTCACCAGAGTTCGGACCGCAAGTATGCCTGTCTCGATTGATCTGATCGGCAGGGTAAGATGAGCAAATCCCATTTGAATTAATAATATTAATTAATAAAATGAGGGGAGCCGCACTTTGGCACTTTACTGTCGATGTAGAGGTAGATGAGATCAAGAGCCCACTTGACGGAAAGAGTCTGTTCCTTGGCGCGGATGGCGATTTCGGTGATGATGTAGAGGAGACAGGCCTGCTGCTTGTTTGTGGCGGGTTTGAGCTCACCCAGCTTCTTAGCCACCTTCTCCTTGCCGAATTCGCTGGCCGTGGTGGTGAAGACGTTGATGTGGGCCTTGGTCAGCAGCCACAGCGCTTCCAGAGGGTCCACGCGCTTCTTCGCATCGATGAGCCAGCCGTTCCAACGGCCTTGCAGTTCTTGCGTGTGCTGCATGCATCGAACTATAGTCTTGATTACGTACTTGATCAAGCTGCCGGCAGAAAGATGTGCGTTAGATCTCGCTCCGCCATTCAATCCGCTACTCGTTGCGCAAATGCTTAAGGGCGTACCTTTTCTCGCCCTTCTTGTCCTTCCAGGAGCCAACGACGGGCGCGAAGGTGGTCTCGAGGCTCTCACGGAACTCGGACCAGCCCTTCTTATCGCTGAGGCCGCTGTCGTTGTGGATCAGTGGAATGAGGAAGTACATCAACGCATCCTCCTTCTTCTTGTCGAGCTTCTTCTTGTTCTTCACTATTTGCAGGTGGAACAGCTTATCCAGCTCGTCGGGCCGTGCGAGGAACCTGAACAAGCACAAGAGCGAGCAGGTGAGACGAGACCTCATACCCGCATGCCTGTTGAAGGTACCTGAAGGGGTAGATGCGAGCGAGCACGCTGTTGCACAACTCGGTGACGTGCTTCTTGTTCTCGGCCAAGACGTAGGTGGCGAGCTTGGCGTCGTTCGCGTCAGGTACCTTGAGCTCGTAGTGCTCCCAGCAGATGGCGAACAGGGCGGCCACTTGCACGTCGTCGGCATTGAACTTCTCCAAGCACAGCTCGCTCATCGACTGAAAGAAGATGTAGTCTCTGGCCAACTGCATAGCCCGACCGTACGTCAATCGATCTCGAGCTCAAAGGTTTGGGGGGGAGGGAAGAAGAGTAACAAGTCAGTCTACTCACCGCTTGCTCCAGGTCGGTGTCTTCCTTGTTCTGTTTCTCCTGACGTCGCCAATCGAGTATAGCGTCGGTGATGGTGAGCAGGAAGACTCTCTCGGCCGACAGAACGTTGAACGCTTGAAACAAGGCCTTCCAGTTGGCGTTCTCGAGGAGGTTCACGTCCTCGCACTGGATCATGTACGGTAGGTCCTTGCTTTCCTTCTGTACATGTAGACCACCCCCACCCCCAGATCAATCCACGACTATCCCACTTCGAGAAGGCTCGGTGTGGCGCTTACTGTGCCCTTGTAGGTCTTGTCGGCCACCCGTGAGAACTCGGCGGCCACCAGCTGGGGCGGCTTGATCACCTCTGGGTCCTTGAGGGTACCGTCCATCTTTGCTGCGAGTTATTAAACTCTTCTCCCCACAGTCAATCTCCTCCTTACGGGCCTTTGTGTTGTGTACAACGACCCTGGGGTCGTGTTTGGTTTTCTTCTTCTTCTCGTCTTGTCAGAGTTGAGTTCAAGGAACCAAAAAAGAAGAGTGTGGACGGATAAGGTCTCCCAGCACTTTGAGTGTTGTTGTTTCATGACAAATTCGGTCGTCCTATGAGGTGCACGCCTACTGGTAGCGCCGATGCCATCCTTGTGGGCACTTCGTCATACTCGAGGTCCTGACGCCGACACTACCTGGAACGCGGTCCCTTAAAGGGTAGAGTCAAACCGGGAAAAACAATTTCCTTTTATTTTTTTATTTTTTTATTTTTTGTTCTTATTATTTGCACCGCAAGATGAGGCGGGCAGTTGTTGGCGGGCAGTTGTGGAGGCAAGGCGGGGCATCATGCTCGGCATCCTGTAGAAATGCAGCGAAGCCACTGTCGATCGCTGACGCAAATGCTGCCGTGCGTTTCCGAGGGCGAGGCGGTGTGCTGCGGAGCGTGGGGCGCCCCCTTGCCCGCACCCCGGGGTGTCTTTGGCGGGGCCTTTTCACCTCTGCCCAGGCGGACCCACACGGGGAACAGTACCAACAGGCCGAGGAAGAGGATGCGATCTTCAAGGAGAGGTCTGGTCCCTCCATCTTTATTGATTTATTTAAATTATTATAATAAATAAATAATTGGTCTATTTCTTAATAATAATAATAATAATAATAATAAGCTTATTTTGTTGTGCTGCAGGGATGGAGGCTTTTCGGATGCGGTCCGTACGCAGGTGCTCGACGCGGCGCTGGCACAGGTGGCCAAGTATGGGTGGACGGTTGAGGCCCTCTCGCTGGCAGCAGCTGAGCAGGGTCTGTCGAACCTGGCGCACGGCCTCTTCCGCCGCGTATGACGATTCCCTTCATTTGCATGTAGATCAGATTCCTGTAGCACCGCACACTAACAGTGCTACAGGGCCCAGTCGAGCTGGTTGAGCACTTCATTGCCAAATGCAACGCTCAAATGCTGGAGGAGCTGAGCGCACTAGACATGGAACACATGACGCTCAAGGAGAAGATAAGGGCGGCGATCCACGCTCGATTGAAGCAGTATGCGCCACACATCGCGACCTGGCCGCAGGTGCCCAACCTTACCACCCTCCTCAGCGAATTCGTGCCCTAATGAACACTTCGCGCAGGCCATAGCAATCTTGGCACAGCCAAGCAATGCCAGCACCTCCTTCTCTCTGATGTTTAACACCATCAACGACATCATCTACGTGGCCGGAGACTCTACTGTCGATGTACGTGGGTCTTGTTTTGAGTCAGCACCTGATTTACGCGTGAGCTCACATCACCTCTTTTCTCTGTTTGTCTGGCGTGCACGTACTATGATCGTCAGTTTGACTGGTACACCAAGCGCGCCGTATTGGCTGGCGTGTACTCTTCCACAGAGCTGTTCATGCTCACCGACGCCTCCGACAACTTCGCCGACACCTGGGCCTTCCTCGATCGAAGGCTGGAGGACGTCGTCACCCTCTCCAAGTACAAAGCCGAGGTAAATCTAAGGCCACTCGTTTTGCGTCTGTGTGGGTTACTAACGGTGCAGGACCTGGTCGACCGCTGGGTTTCGTGCAGTGCGAAACGTTGACATCGCTGGCTCTGGGGTACCTGAACGCGGTAGTGCAAAAGCAGCATGCGCCCACGGGAGAGTCTCCTTTCCACCACCCGCCTCCGCCACACGGCACGCCGCCGCCGCCGCCTGCCGGCCCGGCAGGTCCCTTCACCCCTTCCCCGCACGACGATTCCATTCCTCCGCGAGCTTAGGAAGTTCTTCAACAAGGCGGAAACGTTTATCTTCGCTCTTGGCGTTGTTTCACTGCATGCTCATCACGACTGCGTAGACATGCGGTGCCATCCGCACCACGAGGGGCAAATGGCGCGTCGGTAGCCGGCGGCGGACGACTCGAGCTGCGAGTTGCGGCACCACAAGATGAAGTTGGTCCGCTCTCCCGACTGGATGGGCAATGCTGCGTGGCGCTGCTTACCTAGGTAGACGAGAGTCAAGGTGAGCCGCTTCATTTGCACGAGTGTCACAACGTCAAGCGGCAGGCACGCACCCACGTGAAGCAAGCCGTGGCCTATCAGGTGGGCCACCCTCACGTTCTCTCCTTTGCTGGCCAGAGGCGGAGTCTCTCGCCTATGCACTTCGCAACGCACTCCTGCAGTGCACCTTCAAGGGTCATCTACCACGGACACCCTGCGCCAGTGGGTCGCATGCGTACCACTGAAGACGAGGTCGCCGCCCTCGAACTGCTTGCCCAGACAGACATTCAGCGTGAGGTCACTGTCGTCGACGTGCCAGTCCAGCTTCTTGTCCTTGTCGGCTCCGTACTCGACCACAAATCTGAGCGGACACACGCAAGGTAAGTTGTGTCCTTCCAGCGGCAAAGAAGCAAGGCGGTGAACCCGTGGTGTGAATCCATAGAAGAAAGGGCCGCAGATGACCGTGCGGGGTGCAGGCGAGGGAACAGCCTGCGCGAAAGAGGCTCGATGAACTGCTGCACGAACTGCTGCAGGACCACGCTGACGCCTGGAATGTGGTCCAACACCACCTGATGACGAGCCATCAGCAGTTGGGCCAATAGTGAACTTTGCGCTGCCGGTGTGGTCAATCGGTACCCCGTAGTTGTTCATCGAGTTGGGTCGCAAGATGCTGATGGCCTGCTTCGCGCACCAGGACTCGAAATGGTCGACCTCCTGCAGCATGAGCTGGCAGAACTCGGGCGTGAATATCTCCACGAGGTAGATCCCATCACCTGCCTGAAGCTCTCGAAGATTAGTGGTGCGCCCGTAGTGATGCTTGCAGCGCGCAACCTACCGCGAACAGGTGGTCTTCGCTCTCCGCCGGCGATGCACACTGGTGCACAAACGTGTCCACGAAGCCCCACTTGGTGAGGTCCAGCAGCTCTGAGTGAAGCGGCACATACTCGTCTTTGATTCGCCGTGTGTACTCTTCGTAGCGTGCCACCCTTTGTTCCTCCGCTTCTTCGCTCCCGCCGTTCTTGCGCTCGTTCTCGTTCTCCTTCTCGTGTTCCCCCTCCGTCTTCTTTCTTCTCTTCTCGCTCCGCCTCTTGCTCTTTCCCTTGCTTTTCCTCTTGTGCCGCCTCGCTGCTTCGTCCCTCTCCATATGGCCGAGCTGACTACAGTGCTGCGCAAGGCAGGAGAGATGGTGTGAGGTCGGCCACAATGTTGTGTGAAAAAGCAGAGAAAGTGCAACTAAACAATCAAAAAATAAAATTAAAAAAAAATCGGAATTCTGCCGACGACATTTTCGGCTGGTGTTTCGGGGGACTGCAAAACATGCCAACGATTGATCGAAAAAAGATCAAAGAGAAGACACGAGAGATCATCATCAGCAACAACAACTGGTACCACCCGGAGCGCAAGCTGCCCATTTGCTTCTTTCTTCGGCAGATCAAGGGGGCGTTAATAGACAACCGACGACGCGAGGACGAAGGAAAATCGTTGCCACTCTGCTGAAGACATCTGAGATCGAGCAATGGGTTTCTTCGCCTTTATCTTCGTCTTCTTGCTAGGCGGGGTGGTGTCTCTCGCAGCTGCCGTCTTTGCCATCCACTACGTCCTCATCGTTGCTGAACGCAAGACTGACGCGCAGAGACAGAAGCTCGCGAAGGAGGTGTCGCCAGAAGAGTCGGTACATTCCAAAACAGCTCCCCTTGATCTTGGCTTTGTCTAATGATTGTAATTAATGGTAATCTCTGATTATGCTCGCATCGATTCATCCAGCAACGGGCAGTGCAGCTGCTGATCCCCGAGCTGAAGACCAAAGTGCGCTTTTCCTTCTCTGCTGCGCCTTGGCCCAAGGAGGTGGCCAAACGCATGCAGCACACAACGATTGTGCTCAAGGCCAACATGTTCTTCCATTTCGTTGATGAAAAGGTGCCTTTCCACTTGAGATCTTCTCTTCATAGATCACTCTCTTTCCTGTTTCCTCTGAGCCTCGTCCTCACCCGCCCTGTGGCAGAGAGACGCATGCAACATTGCTCGTCTGGACAACTGCGCAGTTGAAGTACTGCGCCAAGACGGCAAGCCTAAGTTCAACAAGAAGAACTACCTTAAGATAGTATCACCTGCGGGCAGTCTCTTCCCGGACGCGGCAAGCAGCGGCGGCACCACCAGCAAGAATGCTGGCGATACGTGCTACATCAAGTTCTTGTATGCGCCCTTCTTTCGCCACACTTTCGCCCGTCGTTGTTGCTCACGCTCGCCCACAGCAACGGCAAGGACCTCGAGCAATGGTTTTATGCCCTCAAGTCGGCCACCTCGCTGACCATCACGGTACGGCCACCACGGGCTTGACAGCTGTTGACTTGAATAGCTCGCCTCACGTCTGACCGGCCTCTCCATCCTCATGCAGAAAGAGGTCAAGGAAGTTGAGTTGCTGCAGGCCCAGCAGCGTTATTTCGCCCACCTGACCGCAGTCGCCAACAACTCATCTGAGGTACCTCAGCGCCTGTGCTCTTGGATAGGACCGGGCTGACGACGTTGTGCCTTCTCCAGGTGAATGCCGACTGGACCAATGCCCTCTTAGGCCGCATCTTCTGGGGAATTCACAGTCATCCCGTGTTCCTCAAGCTCATCACCGAGAAGCTGCAGAAGAAGATGGCCAAGCTGAAGAAGCCCAAGTTTGTGGTACCACTAGCCTTCACCACCCGGTACTGCCCTGTGGGGTGCAAGGCCTTTCTTAACAGCTTCATTGGCCAACATAGGAGTCCATTTCGGTCACGGATGTCGGCTTTGGACCCAACCTGCCACTGTTCAGCAACATCAAGATCATCTCCGTTTCTCCTCAGGGTTCCCTGGTGCTCTTTTCTCGTAACCTTTCACTGGCCTATGCACAATCTAACAGAATTCTGGTTAACACTTCAGGCGTTTGACGGAGACGTTTACTACCATGGAGGATTCAACCTGATGATCGATATCAACTTGCGCATTGATCTTCCCATCGGAAACGTAAGTGTTGAGGTGCCCATTCGTGCCTCAGTAGTCGTCAAGGCCTTTGCCGGCAGGGTACACACCTCCCGCCACTACGACTTGAGCGAGAGTGCTGATATCTGTCGCTTCAGGGCCACATCCAAGTCGCTCCGCCTCCCGCCAAGCGGGCGTGGATCGGTTTTTATGGTGAGCCGCGCGTGGACATGGACGTCAAAATCGAAGTTGGTATGGACAAATGGTGCCTCATCCCAATCAACGTGAGCTTACCTCTCTCTACATTCCTCAGGCAAAAACCTTTCTTTGGTGAACATTCCTTCAATCGCCAATATTGTGATCAACAAGATCAAGCAGCAGCTGATCAAGAAGCTGGTGCTTCCCGCAATGGATGACTGGCCTCTCCCGCACATACCATCGACTAAAACGACCACGGTATACCTCGCAGCTGTGAACACCTTTCTGTTTTTTTTGTTGCTTTTCTCTCATACCTTGATGCAGGAGGTACTCAACGCTGAGAAGGAGCACCATACTGGGGCACTGCTCTCTTCTTCTGCTGAAGCTGGCATCACTGCGTCGTCGCTCAACCAATCCTCCAGCGCGTCATCCCCAGTTCTCTCGCGCGTGAGCACACAGCCAGAGAGAGCGACTTCCTTCTCCGGCGCCTCGTCGTCCTCACCGTTGTCCACTTCGTCGTCTTCAATCGCTACCAAACGCCATTCGGTGGCCGCCATTCCTGCCCAGGGCAACACCGCTACCGCGACCAAGGCGTCACAGTCTATCACCGTCCGTACCCGCACCTCACCTAGGGACAGGGGCACCGTCAAGGACTCCTCTGCGAGCAACACGCCGCCACTGCCCTCGCGGACTCGGAGCGCGCCGGCCTCCAACCAGCAGGTGTCGCCCCTGGTCGAGACGGGCTCCCCAGGAGCCTACAAGCCACTCATGACCTACCCTGCTGGCGGGCCGCCTCCCGCCAAAGAGGGCGCCAGCACAATCGCCGGCTTGCAGCTGCCGTCCTCGCCTCCGCGCGGTCAGTGGAACAGCACCGACGAGTGGTACCAGAACTCGCTGATGGCCTTGCGCGACCGTGACGACAGCGACGACGACAGCGATCGCGAATCGGGCAAGCGGGCCAGTGAGGAACGCGAGCGGGCCGAGAGAGAAAGAAAAGAGAAGGAACAAAGAGAAGCGGAGGAGAAGAAGCTCAAGGAAGGTAAGGAGAGAGAAGAGCGCGAGAAGCAGGAGAGGGAAGCGAAGGAAAAGAAGGAAAAGGAAGAGCAGGACCGACGCGAAAAGCAGGAGAAGGAGGCCAAGGAGGAGAAGGAGCGGCTGGAGAGAGTGCGTGCGAAGGAGGAGAAAGATAGACGGGAAAAGGAAAGAGAGGAAAGGGAAAAGCGTGAGCGAGAGGGCAACACCGAGGCCGACTCGCCGCTCGCCGAAGAAAAGCCCACAAGATCGAGCGAGGACATGCGCGAAATCGAACAATTCACTTCGATCGAGAAGGCCGAAGCAAACAGCGACGTCGATGAACGTGAGTTGGAAGACAAGGAGAGGAAGGAACGAGAAGAAAGTGAGCGGAAGGAGAAGGAAAAGAAGGAGCAAGAGAAGGAAAGAGAGAAGCTCGCCGAGCAGGAGAGAAAGGAAAGGGAGGAGAAGGAGCGATACGAGAGGGAGAGGACTGGAATGGTGGCCAAGCATGAGGTGTTCACCGATCCGCTCAGCTCCTCGCTCAACAGCCCCATCGTCGACGAGATCTTTGGTAGCCAAAGCGGCAGCAGCAGCGGCGAGGACTCTCCGCCGCCCAGGCGACAGGCCACGTTTGACGGCAACATGCCCGCACCGGTCCTCCCTGACGCGCCCCATCGACGACGCAGCGGCAGCCTCAACTTCGCCGCCACCACAGGATCGCCCGCCAAACCCCCCGCCCTGCCCCCGCGAGTGCATGAGACCGCTCCCACGAGCAGCCAGCCAAAGCCAGCGCAGCAACCGGCGAGCAAGTACCGAACGACGTCGCACATGTTTGAGGACTTTGACTTTTCCTTCCCGTCTACAACGCCGGCCGCGACCGGCTCGCCGCTCGCGTCCACGTCGGCTCCTCACGCATCGGTGCCGACTCCGCCGACGTCGTCGTTCCTCGGGCTCACCACCCCGGCCGTGCCCATGACCTCATCACCGCCGTCTCCCCGCCGCTCCCTGCCTCCCTCCTCGGCCTCCAACACCGAAAACCTCTTCTCCTTCTCTGCTTCCACTTCGTCGGCCTCTTCATCCTCCTCCGCCCCGCCCATCAGGCCGGGAGCCAAGAAGGGTCTGTTCAACTTGGACATGGACGACCTCTTCAACAAGGTGAGTGTTGCTTCAGCCACGCGTGCGCCTCAGCTCATTCTCATTGTCTCCTTCTCACCTCTTCTGTCTTGGTCGACCAGGTCGAGAAGCAGCATCATCTTGTCGAGAAGTTCAAGGCGGCCAAGACGAGGGCGCAGAACGCCATCAACGACTGGAACCACACCAACCCCGACCAAGACCTGTAGCCCGAGAGGCGCTGCCACCACGGGCGTACGTTGTGTACATAACGCAAAAACCTGATAAACCAACCACCTGCCAACAACGTATATCTTACTTCCAGCCTCATGTGCTGTCCATGACGATCATCATCCATCTCCCGTGTGTCGTGCTGGGAAAACAAAAAGGAAAAGGGAGAGAAAATGGAGACTACGCCCCCACCAAAACTACCTCCAAGCTTGAAGATGGAGGGGGAGAACCAGAGCGAGAGCGAGAAAAGGTGGAGCGTGGCGGTGGCGGAGGCCGAGGAGCTGATGAGCTCCTACAACGCCATGCTGGCGGGTAGCGGCGGCGCCGAGGGTCCGGTGGTGGTGTCGGCGGTGCAGGCGCAGAAGATGCTCCACTCGGCCCAGCAGCTGCTCGAGCCCTTTCTCGCTTCACCTTCAAGGGAGGCCTCCGCGAGCGTCGACGAAGAGGGCCAGAAGCAGGTGCGGGGGCTGCTGATGCGCGCCTACGAGAAGGAGGCTGTGCTGTTGCGGCAGCTGAGCAAGTCTTCCGAGGGCAACCTCCACAACCGGTTTCTCTTCATCCACCAGTCCTCCGTGGTCTTCGAGAAGGTCCTCGCGTACGTCTTCTTCTTCTGCGCTCTCTGCTTCTATTGGACCTAACAATCGCAGGGCCTCACCATCGGCTCGCCACACACACACACCACACACACACACACACACACACACACACACACACACACACACAGAATCGACGCGGAGCAGGTGGAGGCTCTCAACTTCTTGGCCGTCAACTCCATCAGCATGGCCTGCATGATCAAGCCCTCGCCAGACCAGGACCAATACTTTCAGAAGTGAGTTACCACACAACACACACACACACACACACACACACACACACACACACACACACACACACACAC
>CDFC01060239.1:150146-165209 GCA_000826385.1 Acanthamoeba rhysodes | reverse complement strand
ACACACACACACACACACACACACACACACACACACACACACACACACACACCAACACATGCAACTGTTAACCGGCGGGCGTTCAGGATGGCCAAGGGCGAGAAGGTCGAACATCGGTTCAAGGTGATGGTCGTCGGCTCGCCCGGCGTGGGCAAGACCCTCCTCTCGGAGTGGCTGTTCCAGAAGACAAAGATGGAGAACCGAAACATCGACGCGTACCTCACCCCCACAACGCACACACGCACGATTAATGACAGGACACGATACGACGCATGAATGTACTGCGAGTAGGTATGTGCCGACGCCCACGCACGGTGTGACCCGCGCCTGGGCCGAGGTGCCCAACAAGAAGTACAAGTTCAATCACATGCCCATTGCATGCTGCTACGATTGCGGTGGGGTATGCCATGTCTCTCTTTGCAGCTTCTTGAAATGCCTGGAACGATTCTTAAGAGACGGCCGAGCGTTGTCGTGTGCGTATTCGTCTGATTTTCCAGGACGACATTGGGCCGGAGTTCATGTTGACCGGCCGCACGGTATATGTGGTGGTGTTCAACGTCATGCAACCAGAAGAGGAGCACTCGCGGCTGGAGCATTGGCTCAAGGTGACACACACACACACACACACACACACACACACACACACACACACACACCACTCATCACACACTCTAATGTCCTCGTCGCCGTCGAAAATCAGCGGATCAGCAATGGGGTCGAGTCCCCGGTGCCCGTCTTGGTCGTGGCAACGCACGCCGACGACCGCAACCTGACCGCCGCCCACAAGAAGAAGGCCGGGCTGTTGATCGACAAGCTCAGGGAAATCTATCCGGCTCAGCTCAGGGAGTTCTTCTTCGTCAACGCGCGCCAGGGCAAAGGAGTGGACGACGTGCGCAATAAGCTGGTCGACGTGGCTGTCGACCACTTCTGGCTCGCCCAGCCGGTGCCCAAGTACGCACCACCGCACACTCGCACACGCCACACAGGCACTTGCGGCGTCTTTGCTTGTGTGTGTGCAGTCACTTAGTGAAACGGGCGGGTGGGGGAAAGAACGTACGTGGCGCTTTCGACAGCGTTGATCGATCTCAACGTGCCGTCGGTGGAGGACCGGGTCATCGCCAACTGCGACCTGGGCGGGGCGACGCCGGACCCAGAGAACGTGACTCCAGCCCTCGGCTTTCTCGCCGACCTCGGCTTGGTGGTCTACAACAGGCCTCTGGTCACCCTCGAGCCCCTCTGGGTGTCCGAAGCCCTAGGTCCGCACGCGCCACACCACCGCACGCACCGCGTCGCACGCCACGCCACCGCACACACCGCGTCGCACGCCACACCACTGCACACACTGCGTTGCACGCACTGATGGCGGAGGAACGCAGGCGAGGCGACGGTGTCGATTGAGACGAAGATCGCGCGCGAGGTGCCGCTGACCAGGCCCCGCGAAGACCAGGAGACGGCAGTGCAGCTGCTGGATCTGGGCGTGGAGGTCCGGCGGCTCGAAAAGGAGTTTGCCCTCATCCAAGCCCTGCTCGAGAACAAGGCCTACTGGCCCAAGGAGGACCTCAGCACCCAGACCAACAAGCGGCGGTCAGGTACGTGTGCCGTTCAGCCTACGTTCGGTGTCTTGCGTGTCGTGGCGTCGCGTGTGTGTCGTGTGTCGCGTGTATGTGTGTCGCGTATTGTGCCACATCTGACCCCGACGGTGCAGTGGTGCCCAAACTGAAGCTGGCCAGCTGAAGAACAAGAACAAGCAGACAAAAGACATCGAAGCTCACGCACGTGTGACCTGCTGGTTCGGACCGAAAATACACAAACATTTGGATTTCCATGTCATTCTGGAAGTTACCAAACCCCGAAGCAGAAATTGCAACAAGGAAATTACATGTCTACCAGTACAGGTCCAACTTCCTCCTGGCAAGGGAACCTCCCATTGTCAGGCGTCCAGGCGTCCACAAGTGTAATCATGATAATTGACTATTTAATCTGTGGGTCGCTATACCCAACGTACGACTCTTTCCTCAACCGCAGCTTTCCTAAAGCCAGTCGGCAGGGTGCGCTCTCCTTAGCACCCACTAGGTACCCTCGCCGCACGCACGCACGGCAATGTGGTCGGGTGATTGATTTGTCCTGGATTGGGAGGGGAGGCCCGTAGTAGGCCCTTCAGAAATTGGGTGAAGGGTTGCCCCAGCCACCACGCTCTGCCAAAGGGATTGTAGTTGACAATCAGCAAAGTCGCACGAGCATACCTAGAGACGGTCACAGCTAACGTGCATTTGCCCTGAGCGCAAGGATCTAGTCCTACGGTTCGGCTCGCCCGCCTTTTTGTACCCGTTAGCCGGGAGGCCGCCTTTTGGGACTGGAAAAGGCCAAACCACCATCCACAACTTTTCCACTCATCTTCTTGGAAATAGTTGTAAACACTCATTTTCATGATGAACACGAAGACGTGTCGTGTGCCCTTTGCCATACAGATGTTGTCGATGGGAGGGGGAGGGGGTGTAAGAAGTCGTCGTTATGATGACAAAAGTCCTGGCTTATGCCACAACACAGCGAATGTACATTCTCTCAAAATGAATAAATAGGTTTGGGGGGGGGGCGAGATGGGGTAGGGGAGTAGATGGCGACGGCTAGGCCTGCTTGGTCTTACGGAGCCTGGCGAGAAGGGACTGCCACCAGGAGGGGGCCGGCGGTTTGGATGACTTGGGCGGGCCGGTGAGGAGCTTGAAGATGGACGCGAACAGGAGCGCCATGACCGCGCCCGTGAGCGTCATCACGTTGTAGGGCATGCTGAAGTCTGTCGTCGACACGCATAAGGCACAGCACAGCACAACACAACAACACAACACAGTACCGGGTGTAGGCAAGTTGACGACAACGACTTCGCTGTAGCGGTGCGCGTATTTGCGAGGCTCGAGCCAGTCGGCGACCGAGGCGCTGGTGAAGGGCCAGCCCTTGCGCCAGGCCTCATCCCTGCCGCAAATCGTGAGTTGGTGAGGCCTGAAGTAAAGACGAGGAAGAAGAAGAAGAAGAAGTGGTGAACGTACGTGTCGCCCAGAGTGTAGGCCACGAGGGCGGCGGGGATGTGCATGCCCCTGTGGGGATCGGGCGGATACTCGGCAAAGTGGAGGAACACCTTCTCGAACTGCAACGTTATCCTGGTGTGGCCATTAGGATTGTTGTGTGTGAATGAGATTCGACGAAAGAGGGAAAGGGCTGTTGTTTGGGGAACAGGAGAAGGCGTGTGGAGGTTACCCGATCTTGGAATGCGGCGGAAGGGTGAGCGAGAGCTCCAAGTGGGCCGGCTCGGCTCTGTCCTCGGCCGGCCGCACCCACTGATGCGTGAGCACTGCAGTGCAATCCAATTACATATTTAGTACTTAGTAAATGCGGCTGTTTGGTGGGCTAGCGCACCTTGGGATCGTTCAACTGCGTTCAGCTCGGTGTCGTTGAGAAGTATCGACAGCGTGTGGAAGTAGAGCCTGCGCGGTGGCACACACGTGCGATCGATCCCACATGTGAGTGCCAAAGAAAGGGGCAAAGGCCAGGTACGTACCTGACGTAGGCCGGCACCATTTGCAGGACGTTGGCCGTGAGCGGCACGTCGTTGCCGTTGTGCAGCTCGATGCTTAGGCCACCTTCCTGTTGTCCGTGGCCCGTGGTATATCTTTTGTTTCGGGGTGGGTTAGCAAGCGATGATAAGCCGGTGTGTGTGTGTGTGTGTGTGTGTGTGTGTGTGTGTGTGTTTTGAAGGGTAGCACTCACCTGTGGACGTGCAGCTTGTCCTCGGGCCAAGCAAGCTCGCTCCCCGCCACCTGCAGGCTCCTCCCTCCGGTCTGTGGCGCGATGTGAGCTCAACGCAAGAAACAGGCACAGCGGGGAATCGCGCACCTGGAGGTGGAAGGTGTCGGCCAGCACGCTGGCGTTGTGGCGTGTCACGCTGCTGCGCGTTGGCGAGGGTGCGGACTCATCGTATGACGCCGGCAATAGCGAGGTGTCAACGTAAAAAGCGCTGCTCCCGGCCAGTGGGCACGATGACTGCAGCGTTGAGCCCAGCACCGATTGGAGGTCGAGCTCTGTAACAGAGGAAAGGACCAGCAAAAGGTGCCATGCGTGAGCTTGTGCCATGCAGAAGAAGAAGCAAGAAGAAGCAAGAAGAAGCAAGAAGAAGCAAGAAGAAGCAAGAAGAAGCAAGAAGCAAGAAGCAAGAAGCAAGAAGCAAGAAGAAGAGGCGTAACGCACGATCGCTAGATCCCGGTGAGTTGGGGGCGAGCACAACACTCAGCGTTTGCACAAGCTCCATGTTGGTGCCATTGACCTGGTATCACGCGAACAGAGAATCGTGAGTCAGCCCACGGCTCACTCACGGCTCATTGCCGCCCTCGATCCCTCACGGTATGGGCATCGGTGCGCACCAGCACGTTGAGTGTCAGCGAACGGAATCGACTGTCGGCCAGCTGAACGGGATTGATGAGCGAGCCAAGGCCGGCCTGCGCGCGGGTGACGATTTGTTAGAGCTTCTCATGAGTCCAGTGCGCGATCGAAAGAGACGCGAAGAGGCGCTTTGTGGAGTACCTTCAGGCGGCAGGGCAGAAGCTTTGTCCACGGCGTGAGGTTTTCCGTGCACACGGCTTCGCGCGGGAGGGCACCATACCGCAGAGAGGCTGGTCGTGCAGTTGACGATTAGGCACGTGCACGTCATGCCGTGAGCTGGGGTGAAGGAGGGGAGTGATGTGAACGTGCCCTGGTCGGCGGTGGAGGGAGAAGATGGACGGAAGAAGGCGTTGGGCTGGCAGGTGCTCTTGGTGTCGATCAGGTTGAGAGAACCGCACATGAGTCCCGATAGGGCGTGCGTGAGGCCTTTCCACTGCTCTCCCACACTAGCAACCGATGTGAGCACACACACCGACACGACACACACGACACACACGACACACACGACACACACAACCACAACATCGGAGAACATACTCTCGCTCAGCAGAAGGCTGCAGCCAGGACCACAGCTCAGCGCCCACCGGCGCGGGCAGCAATGGCCGACCCCATTGTGCGTAGTCCCAGCGACCCTAGCGGACAGCACACGCACGGCGTTGGTCGCTAGTTGGTCGCAGCCATGGATGAAGAAGCTAAGGTGCTTTTGTACCTGAGTGAGCGAAAGATGAAGCTCCTGCACAGAAAACCTTTGGACGATCTGACCGAGCGTCTTGGGGAACAGACCAAAATGCTGTGCTCGGTCTGCGGCGCGCAATGAAGCAAGATTTGGGATGAATGAAGGCGAACGGATTCATGAAGGGGCTTGTTGGGAGCACAAACCTGCGATTTGGCCAGCGTCGGGGTGCCATCGTGTGACGAATTGCCAGTGCACCAACACGCGACCATCTTGGAGAGGGCGCACCAGAAATTCTTCATCGAAGGTGTACTCGTCCTGTGCCGAGGCAGCCACGACAAGCACCACGAGCACGACCCCGCACCACAGCGCCACCAGACCGCAGCGGCGCTTGAGGCCCTCCATCGATCGTCGTTGTGGGTACGCTCTTTGTTTCAAGCGTTGATTTTCTACACCTTTTCTTTTTGAGATTGATTGAATGCATTGCATTGCATTTCTGTTTTGTACAAGATCTGTTTACTTGGCGAGCATCATCTTGACGAACTCGTCGTAGTTGACCTGACCGTCGCCATCGACGTCGGCTTCACGGATCATCTCGTCGACCTCCTCATCGGTGAGCTTCTCGCCGAGGTTGGTCATGACGTGCCTGAGCTCGGCGGCCGAGATGAAACCCGTGCCGTCCTTGTCGAAGACCTTGAAGGCCTCCCTGATCTCCTCCTCGCCCTCCGAATCCTGGAGCTTCCTGGCCATCATGGTGAGGAACTCGGGGAAGTCGATGGTGCCGTTGTTGTCGGTATCGATCTCCTTGATCATCTCCTTCAGCTCAGCCTCTGCCATAACCATGAAGCTCATTAGCTTCATCGATGAGGCAGAGAGGAGAGAAAGAGAGAGGAAGGGGAAGGAAGGACTGAGAGATGAAGCTTTCTTCTCCAAGTGAAGAGTTACCGGTGGGGTTGGCGCCGAGGGACCTCATGACGGTGCCCAACTCCTTGGACGTGATCTTGCCGTCGCCATCGCGGTCGAAGAGGGAGAAGGCCTCCTTGAACTCAGCAATCTGCTCCTCGCTCAGCTGTTCCACCATCTTGTCTCTTCTGTGCTCTTCTTCTGTCGTTGTCGGCTTGCTTTCTGTGTTTTATATTTTAACCCTAATTTACCACCAGCCAATCAGGCAACTCCTAAAACGCGTGGACACAAAAAGCGACGTCCCGCCGCCACCTTCACCACCGGGCGACGACCGGAGTGTCCGCTCGACAAGCAAGCCGCTGTAAGTGCAGTCAGTTGACTGTATGGTGGTGGTGTGCTATCTCACTATCTATGCAATATCTTTATATGCTCGGTGGCTCAGTTGTGATGGTTGGGCGGAGGCCATGTCCGTGGCGGCGCTGCCTGGTGTGCTCGTGTGGCAGCGGTTGGCGGAGCGGGTGGCGCCGACGGGTAGCTGGTGGTCGGCGGCGGACGGAACGGCTGGGCCGGGCCCGGTGGGCGGTGGAGTGGGGCGTACATCAGGGACTGGGCGGCGTGCGCGGCAGCCGCGTGACTGCCCGACGGGAAGTGAAGCGACTGCTGGAGGAGCTGGAGGAGCAGCTGCGGGTTGATGTGCGCCATGTGTGCGGCGGTAAGCCGCGCCGCGTAGGCGTGCTCGGGCGTCATCGCGCGCGCTGCGTTGGCGACTGCCGTCGCGTAGGGATAGCCAGGCGGCCCAGGCGGCAGGGCTTGACCGGCGCCCGCATAGTGAGCCGCGGATTGAGTAGTCGGGGCAGAGGCAGGCGTGGGCGTGGGCGTGGGCGGGGTGGAGGGGCGTGGAGAGGCTCTGTGTGGGGCTTGGCTTGGCGGCTTTCCGAGAGCGGTGCTCGAGGCCGCGCGCAGCCCGCTGGGTGACGGCGGGAGGGGCACGTGCGGGAGAGACGGCGGGAGGGCAGGGACGCCAGCAATCGACAACGTTTGCGGCAGGGAATTGCCCAGGAAAAGACTGGCCAGGCTGGGCAGGTGGGTCTGGTGGGTATCAGCGACTGCAGCCACGTTGCCCGGCTTGGCTGCCTTCTTGGGATGGCGCCTATCAGCGTTGTCGTCTTCGTCGTCATCGAGCACGATCTCCTCGAACTGTGCGGAGGTGGCCAGGCTCGGTCGGCTGCTCATCGAGGCAGAGAGCTTCTGCACTAACGCCTCATCCAACGCGGGCAGCGCTGCAGGTGTCTTGGGAGCTGGTTTTTATGATAAGTTAGTTTGCACTCCAACGCAAGCGTGTGTGCGCGTGGTAGCTGGGATCACCAACGCACCAGAATTCTCAGAGATAAGGCTCAGCAGGGCCGCGACGGCAGTGTCCTCCGGTGGTCCATTGCTCGTTGACGTGTTCGTTGATGTCGCCTTTTTCAGCTGACTCGTACTCTTCTTTCGCTTGCTACGTCTCTTCTCCTCTTTCTCCTCCTCTATCTTCGCCTTGTTCTTCTTCTCCTGTCCTCTTCTCTCCTGTTCCAACTTCCGCTTGTCCTCCTCGGCGCGCAGCTTGGACTCTCGTTCGAGCCTGGCCTTCTCCCACGACCGCAGCGACCTCCTCAGCTCGCTCTCTCGTCGCTCCTTCCGCTCCTCTTCTTCCTTTTCCCTTTCCTTCTTCTCCATTTTCTCGCCCTGTTTCTCCTTCCGCCGCGTTGTTCGCACCTGCTTCTCTTCCGCCTCCCCTGACTCAGAGTCCCTCTTGGTCCACCTCGTTCGGCGTTGCTGCTCGTCCTTCTTGGCTTCCGTGTCGCTGCTCTTGGCCGACCTGCGCAGCTTACCCCGCCGGCTCTGCTGCTGCTCCTCCTCTTCCCCTTCGTCATCCCACTTCTCGTTCTCCTTGTGCTTCTTCCGCTTCTTCCTCTCCTCCTTCTTGTTATCGCTCTCTTCGTTTTCGTTGGTGCTGTCTTCTTCCTCTCCCTCCTCCCAGTGGCTCCATAACTGCAGGGACCGCAGCTCGGCCGACAGCCCGCGCCGCCTCTTCCGCGCCATCTTCGCCGGTTTCCCTTGTGGTGCGTCCGCCTCGTTCCTCTCGGCCGCGTTTCTGTCGTCAGTTGTTGCCTTCTCCTCTGCTTCCTCACCATCCGCTTCGGGCTCGGCGGCGTCCGAGCGCTCACCGGTGGCAGCCGCGCTCTCTTCAACGGCGCGCAGCTTCTGATCGCCTCGGAGCAATGAGCGGCGGCGCTTGGCTGGGCGACTCACGCCGACGACGTTTTTTGGAGAGTCTGGCTCCTTTCCACCTGCTTGGTGGTCCATGTCACCATCGTCCGCCTCGTCCTTGATGCGGACCTTCTTGACCGCCTCAAGCGCCATCTCGCTCTCGCGGTCGCTGTCGCCGGGATTCTCCTGCCAAGGCCGCTTGGTCTTGCCGCTGGATTCCTGCTCGGGCGACTGTGGCGGGGTTGGTGCCCCCTCCTCGCTGTCAAGGCCCGGGGTCGGGAGAGAAACCGCGCAATCGAGCGCCGAGAAGGCGGCGTCGCGGGCCTCCGAGCGTGTCTTTTCGTCGATGCTCTTCCATCCCGCAGGCATGCAAAGACAGCTTTTCCTCCTCGTGCCTGTGTGGTGAGACAGAAGACGGTGAGCCATACTCGAGCGGTACGCGTCGCTAGCAATCGGTGTCTGGCACGTACCTCGAGATAGACCGGACGCCACGGCGTCGATATGGTTAAGGCAGTAGACACAGGGTTTCTTGGGGTTGCACCAAGACAGACGTGAACGCTTGCGCACAGCAACATCGGCTGTGTCGTCAGTCGCAAAAGAGTAGGTCAGTCAGGTTGGCGCGATAGTGCGATCTGCACATCGTTACCTGTGTCAGGCTGCTCCCCGTTCTTGGAGAGCAAGGATGTCAGCCACGGCAGGCGGCCCTCCATCGAGGCCACGGAGGACTCCATGGCGCCTAGCCGCACCCCAAAGCTGACTTTGCTGGGGTCAAACGCAAAGGACCGATCGCTTGTGAAGGGGATGCCCTTGAGTGAGAAACGGTCCACCGAGAGCTACGTGGGGAGTAGAGTCAGTTCGTCCATTGCAAAAACGTTCACAATCAATGATATCCGTTACCGTTGGTAGCTTGGCACTCTTCGTAAACAGTTTGGCCACCAACAACATGTAGAGGCGCTTCGCGGGTGGCAGGCCGTTGTTGGCTGGGGTAAAGAGATGGCACGCCCGACAGTTAGCGCCGTGCTTGGTTGGGTTATGAACAAAAGGCTGGCCCGCCAGTCAGGCACACAGCGCCATTTTTTGGGCTGTGCTGTGCACCTCACCACAGGGATCCCAGTACCACCGATACAAGGGTGTGGTAGGCCCGTGGAAGGTGCCAGGCCAGGCCAGGCCCCTGCCGCGGCGTAAAGCTGGGCCTCGGGCGTTGTGCGCTGGGTAGGCAGCGACCGGGCGAGGGAGGAGGGCGAGGGTGGGAGTACCGGAAAGGGCGTTGGGATAACGGCGTTTGAGCGCCTTCTGGCCGGTCGCTTCGTCGCTCTCGCTGTCCGAGGCCGCACGGTCGTCTCCGGACTGCGGACCCAGTAGCGAAGTGTTTCCAATCAAATAATTGGAAAGTAAAGTCGTTGAGTCTAGATTTCAAGATGATGATTGTCATCTTCTTGACGTCTGTGGTTTGATTGATAATACCTTGCGGGAGTACTCGCAGTAGAGGAAGTTGTAGCACGGAGTACACACGAGAGGCGGCGTGTCTTCTTCCAACAGGCTCTGCGGCACGCTGGGGTGCAACGAGCGGTACTTGTCCTTCTTGCCCAGTCTCTCGCGCAGACAAAACCCACACCGCACCCGTGACGCCGCCATCGCCGACGCCTCGACCTCTGCCGGCTCAGCGCCGTCACCGTCATCGTCTGGCCACCGTCGCGCGACCCGTGTTGTTTCCATGCCGGGGCGGGTTGAGGAATACCACGGGCGTCGGTCGCCTTTTTTTTTTTGGGCCTCTCTTTCGTGGAGCCGTTGCGCAGGGCGGTTTTCCGTCTTGATGCGGGGCCCAAGTGGTGAAGCCAACGTTTGGCGGAGCGCTGGCCGGGGAGTAGGGGGGAGGGAGGGAGCGGGAGGGTTGCGGTGCTGTTGAGCTCGGCCGGAGTATGTGCGCTGGCCGGTTGGGGTCAGAGGATTGCGGTTGGGTTAAGTTTATTTGTCGACACCAGATCGGGCGAAGGCAAGTGAAATTCGCCCGCCCTTGAAGTCCCTCCCAAGCCAACAGCCCCCTGGGGCATGGGGGTATAGGACAGGTCCCCCGACTCTCTCTTTTCTTGGGTGTACGATTAGTGTGCGTGGAGGGCTGTCGGCCGCAGGAAAAAAATTTGACCGGTCAAATTTTGCCACGTGGCGTTGGGAAAGGCGCCAACGGCGTGTCGGTCAAAACCGTTTATAGGTCGAGCTCGCGGAGAACATATCAGGCGTCGCTGTCGTCCTCTTCCTCCTTGGCGCGCGCCGCAGGCTTCTTGGTTCGCTTGGCGAGCCGTTTCTTCTTGGGAATTGGCTGGAAGTCGTCATCGTCATCGGATTCGGACTTTGGCTTTGTTGCCTTAGCGCGTCGAGGGGCTGCCTTCTTCGCCGAGCGGCTCTTGGGCTTCCGTTCGTCTTCCTCACTCTCAGATTCTTTCTTCTTGCGCTTGGTTGCTGTCGCCTTCTTGGTGGGCTTCTTCTTCTCCTTCTCCGGAGCATCGGGTGCTGGGGGGTAGGGCTCCGTCTTGCCCTCGAGGCCGTAAAGTAGCTTGACCTCTTCGCGGTACGAGCCCTGGTGTGAAGGTACAGCCGTCAGCGCCAAGCTCACACGGTCAACACCATATTAGGGGTAGAACCTCGGGAGTCTCCAGGATCAGGGGTATGCCGTTCATCCGGTCGTCGTTCATGAGGCACCTGAACGCTTCGAGACCCACATACCCCTTGCCTGTTCGGGCGCAAGATGTCAAAAACTAATACTAACAAACAAAAGACATGAAGACGCCCAGCCCTACCGATGTTTTCATGCCTGTCGACCTTGCTGCCCAGACCGGCCTTGCTGTCGTTCAAGTGGATCGCCTTCAAGTACTTGAGGCCGACCACTTTCTCAAACTGTGGGCAGCAAAAGTCAGGTTTACACAATGAACCGAAACGAACGCAAAGGCGTGAACCTGCGCCATGGTGGCGTCGTAGGCCTCTTGTGTGCGGATGTCGTAGCCTGCTGCAAACATGTGGCAGGTGTCAAGGCACACCCCAACGCGATCTGTTTTGTGATCGGGTCAGCGCGACAGTCACAATCAACAGTGCCCTCGCACGCGTACCGGTGTTTGTGACGCCGTCAATGATCATTTTCAGCTCTTCAAAAGTCTTGCCAACCGCATTGCCGCCGCCTGCTGTGATCTCCAAGATCACTGAAACGTCGGCCACCTGGCTGTGCGCCTCGTTGATGGCGTCGGCGATCACTAATAACGTAAATAGTAAGGGTGGCTGAGGTCGGGACAAAGTGAAGCGCCTCAAGAGAGCAACACACCTTTGCAGGAATCCTCGATAGATATCTTTCCCTTGGTAGATCCGGGGTGGATGTTGAGCATCTTGATGCCCAGGAGCTCGCACCTCTTCATCTCGTCGAGAAAGCACTCCTTGCTCTTGGCTGAAGAAGATGGTCAGTAAGTAACCTTCCACAGCACACCAGCAGCTTCCGTGACAGATCTACGCACCCAGCAACTCGCCTTCACCCTCGGCGCCATTGCACAAGTTGACTGCCAACCGGGCGCTCAGTAGAGTAGACGTGTGCACAGCAGAACAGGGCAAGACTAGTACCTAGATAGTTGCCGTGGGGAAGCAGGCAGTTTGCATCGATCCCATGCTTGGTCATGTGTCGTGCAAACTCTTCGATCACCTCGGCATCAGGCAGCTTGGGTGGTCTGGGCGTTGCTTGCTCAGTGGGACAAGTTACGGTACCAACGATGCTGTCGGGTGGGATGGGTGGCGTACTTCCATGTGCGCTGGTTCTTTAAGAAGAAGGCGGCTGCACTCCCGCCTAACTCAGTTGTACGCTCGAAGACGCACGGCAGCCCGCCTCTGTCATCGGACCGTGGTCAGTTCCCGGTCATGACCGCTGGGGCAAAGTTGCGCTTTGCGGGTTGGGTGCGTACTTGGTGCTGACGTGCATGCCGACCCTCTTCTTGCTTGTCTGCTTGGCCTCGCTTGGCAGGCGGTGTGCGTCTGTGACAGCTCGAGTGTTTAAAGAAGGGCGTGTTGCGCGGGGGGGGGGAGTGATGGCCAGTGCCGGTACCTTTCTCCATGGCAGTGGCAGTGGCGAGCAGACGGTCGCAGCGCCCGTTCACCGACGCTACGGAGGCGGTGTCGAGTAGTGTTGGGCGTAGCAAGCGTGTCGTGCGGATGGACAAAGAACGCGTAAGCGCGGAGTAAGCAAAGAGGGAGAGTGCTTGCCGCATTGCTATTTTATTTTATTTTTTGTTTTTTTTTTGTTTATCTGCTGCCTTTCTTTTCTTTTGTTTTTTTTAATAATAATTTTTATTTTTCAAAAGGCCCCTCTTCTCGCAGCGACCTCACAGAACGCGTTGCCGAGTGGCGAGAAGATGGAGCAGCTCGCTTCTTCCAAGGCCACAGGGCCAGTCTTTGTGGTACACGCCGGCCGGCAAGCGAGCACTTTTTTTATTTGGTACTGTGGCTCACTCGGACCGGGGGGACGCTGCTCGGTGGCGGGCGACAGGTCTCGCAGTTGTATGTGAAGGCAGACAAGACGGATGCGCTCGAGGACATTGTCGAGGAGCTCAAGATCAGAGACCTAAGCCGGCAGGAGGAAGGTGCGCACTTCGCACCCTCACTTATCTTTCGCCCCAAGCACCCGCACGACGCTTTGGGTCTCATGGGGGCGACGGACAGGTTGCATGTTCTTCAATGTGCTCCAGGACGAAGACGATCCCACCATTGTATGCTTCACGGAGGGGGTACGCTAGCCCAACCCGCCGCGAGCCTAGCGCCGTGAGGCGGCACCACCGAGTGTATCAACCCTTGCCTTCCTCTCCAGTGGCGCAGCGAGGAAGCAGCCGACAACCACCTCAAGAGCGAGCACATGAAGGTAGCAGATCCGCGCATCCTGCTCATTCGGTGGCTGCTCTCACTCCTGGAGCTGGCAACTGACCTTGGCCTGCTGTGTGGTGTCCTCCGCAGAAGCTGTTTGAACTCACGGAGGGGTTTGTGGAAAAGATCGAGACAAAGCGAAGTGTACAACAATCGGCGTCGTCTGACGATGAAGAGGAGAACGACGATTAAGTGATCAGTGGTGTGGGTTAGAGTGCCTTCCACAGCGGCGTGCATAGACAATTCAAAGGTGTCTGTTCTCTCGCTTCAGCTCTACTTTGTCGAGTGGCACAGGCGTTCTCGCCAGGCGATCTCACACGTCACTTAACACCCCTCGACTGCAAGTGGAACGTCCGCCCTTTGGGCTCCAGCCTTGTGCTCTCATCTGATTTTCTTTTTTCATTTCCTCGTTTTTCTTTTTCTTTTGACAAAACACAGAGACGACCAATGGCAAAGCGGCGACCGAGCGCCGGCACGCCTGCTTGGCTGGCGCGAAGGCGCGGCTTTGCCTGCGTTTGCCCCGGAGCCTCCCCATAAAGCAGCCGCGTCCGCGCTCTTCGTCTTCCCAACCCACCACCGACCTACCAGTACCCACCAACCGACCACTTTCCGCCCCCAGTACCGACCACCATGAGCCAGGACGTGCCCACCACCACCACTACCACTTCGCCGCCCACGTCGCCGGCGCCCGCGAAGGGCAAGAAGAAGACGGTCGCGGCTGCGAAGGTGGTGAAGAAGCCGCCCCCGCCGAAGAAGACGATCGATAAGAAGGCGAAGAAGACGGACAAGAAGAAGGCGGCCGACAAGAAGGCGAAGAAGGCCACCGCCACCGCCAAGAGCACGAAGGCGACGAAGAGCAAGAAGGAGAAGAAGAAGGCCACGACGAAGAGCAAGAAGGGCGCCGAGAAGAAGGTCAAGGACGCCAACGAGCCCAAGCGCCCCATGACCTCCTACCTCCACTTCTGTACGTGCGCTACTTCGGTCGTTCGTCTTTTCCGCTTCACAGTCGCGCTACTCGCTTTCGTAAGTCGTCACCGCAGAAGAAGAAGAAGAAGACGTCGACGAGCCTTCAGCTAAGCCTCTCTACTTCATCGTCTTGCTCGTGCTCGTGCAGGCGCGGCTTCGAGAGCCGAGGTGGTAAAGAAGCAGCCGGAGCTGAAGGGCATCGAGGTGGCCAAGGCCCTGGGCGCGCTGTGGCGGGAGCTGTCCGACGAGGGCAAGAAGCCCTTCACCGACCGCAGCGCCGAGGACAAGAAGCGCTACGAGAAGGAGATGGAGACCTACAAGTCCGGCATCACCGCCGCCGAGGAGTAAGTCTCACCACCACCGTGCTCGCGAGTGGGATACGAGTCACTTCACTTCACGTACGGAAGTCGAGAGCGATGATGATGTTGAAGAAGAAGACGTGATGAAGGCTACGTTCCAAAGCTTGTGTTAAGAAGAGCTCTTTCGTTTCGGAGTGAATGAATCAATTCGTACGACGAGAAGAGAGAAGAAGAGGACGTCTGTCCGTGATGCGAGTCTAGTCCTTAGTCCTTCTTCTTCCACTCCTCCTTGGAGGAGAAGTCGTGCGAGTAGATCATCTTCTTGGTCATGCCGCCGTCGATCACCATGTTCTGGCCCGTCATGAAGCCCGACTTCCTGCTGTCGCTCAAGAAGAGGCACGCCTCCGCGATGTCGTCCGGCCGGCCCACTCGCCCAGCCGGATGCTGCCATCGTGTAGCGAGCCTCGTCCCGTCAGCAACGATGAACATCAGGCCAACAAAAAAGAAGAAAAAGAAGAAGCAAGAAGAAGCAAGAAGAAGCAAGAAGAAGAAGGCGACCTGCTTGTGGTCAGTCTCGTCGAGCGTGGGCTGCTGGGCCTTGCCCGCCTTCTGCCAGTCGCGCACCTCGATCCAGCCCGGACTGGAGCGTTGGGGCCAAAA
>CDFC01060239.1:138009-150053 GCA_000826385.1 Acanthamoeba rhysodes | reverse complement strand
ACCAGATGGAGTTGACGCGAATGCCGAACTCGCCGAGCGACACGGCCATGGAGTGGGTGAGACCGAGCACGGCGCCCTTGCTGGCCGAGTAGGCCTCGGTGTTGGGCTCGGATTGAAGGGCCCTGCCGCGCCAAGTACGGTTAGGGTGAGGAGAGGAGGGGGTGGGAGTGGGGTGTCGTGGGGGTGTCGTGGGGCTGGCTCGTCGCTGGTGGGGATCGATCCGGAAGGAAGGCTGTGTGATGAAGAGAGCCGCACCTGGTGGAGGCGATGTTGACTATGGCGCCTCCCTTGCCGCTCTTCTTCATCGCCTGCTCGACCACGTGCTTGGCGCACAGGTAGGGACCCCTGGAAGCCGGTATGTGTTGTGTCGTGTCATGTCGTGTTGCGTGTCGTGTTGCGTGTCGTGTCGTTGATCGTGTCGTTGATCGTGTCGTGTCGTGTCGTGTCGTGTCGTGTCGTGTCGTGTCGTGTTAGCCTACACAGCTGCGAGGCGCTCGCGTTGCTGCAAAACGAGTGCACTTACCGAACGTTGATCGCCATCACGCGGTCGAAGAGGTCCACTGCGTTATCCTCGAACATCGAGCCGAACCAGCTCACCCCCGCGTTGTTGATCAGCACGTCCACGCCACCTGCCGTGTGGTGTGGTGTGGTGGTGGGTTAGGGCTGTCCCCCCCCCCAAGGGGGTGTGAAAGGTGACACACTCGCCGCAACAACCTACCAAAGGTGCTGACAGTCGCCTCAACCAGGCGCTTGACGTCTTCGTCCTTGCTGACGTCCGCCTCCACGAAGAGGACCTGGGCACCGAGCTGCTCCTTGATGTACTGCTCGTTCTCGCGGCCTGCCCGTCAGTAGCACGCGTTGGAGAGCGCCGGTCAGTGCCAGCACTCCACTGGGGNNNGGGGGGGCAACGCGCAGGGATCAAGGGCGAGGCGGGGCGCACCGGCTTCGGCGTCAAGGTCCACGACCACCACACTGGCTCCCGCCCGCGCAAACGCCCTGCTGATGGCTCGTCCCAGCCCGGCGCCCGAGCCTGTCACGATCACCGTCTTGCCCGCGAACTCGCCCGTCTTCTCCATCCTTTATCTTGTTTATCGCCGATGCCAGAGAAAACGAGAAAAAGGGAAAAAGTATTCGTAAACAAATTCAATTTAATAATATATTTAATTTTAAGGTTCAATTTTTTCCTCGAAGCGCAGAGGCCATGAGTTAATCAAGAGACCAAGAAAAGATTGATGGAAGAGCTGCCGGACTCTTCCCACGTTGGGCGAGTGGTCCTACACCTCGACTTGGACTGCTTCTTTGTGCAGGTCGAAACTCGCAAGGTACACAAGTACCTCCACCTTTCTTTCCCGAGTACGAGGCCGCTAACGGAGCGCGGGGGCTTTCAGGACCCGAGGTTGGAGGGCCATGCTGTAGCAGTGCAGCAGCACAACGACATCATCTCGGCGGACTACGAGGCCCGGCGGAGGGGCGTGCGGAAGCACATGACCCCAGCCGAGGCCCTGGCCCTCTGCCCCGACCTCAAGCTGTACGCGCCGAGCACCATAACGGCTCCGGTACACTGCTCCAGGGTCGCACACTCACAGCGTGTGCGTGTGCGTGTGCGTGTGCGGTGATGCGTGTGCGGTGGTGCAATGTTGTGTGGTGGTGTGCGGCAGTGTGCACGTGAGGAGAATGGAGGGAACGTCGAAGGTGACGTACGAGGACTACCAAAAGGCCTCCGCCGGGGTGCAAACGCTGCTGCAGAACACGCTCGCCTCCCTCCAGTCCGCGGCTGCTTCCGAAGTCGACTCCAAAAGGAGAGACAGAGAAGGTCGGCGTTCCCTTGCTTTCTCGTTTCAGCTTCATGCCCACACTTGATGACGACTCGCACATGACAATCGCGGGTGCGCAGTTGAGGCGCCTCCTGAGGTGGAGAAGGCCAGCATCGACGACTTCTACGTGGACGTGACGTCGTTGGTGGCCGCCCGACTCGAACGCGGCCTTATGATCAACGATCTCGACATGCCCGGTACCAGCACCTACCATTTCCTCATCATCCTCAATTGCCACCCAACAGCCCAACTCCTCGTGATGATCGGCAGCATCGCAGATGGCGTCGCAATCAAGCGAGTGGCCGGGCGCGATCGAGGGAGTGGGTCTGGTTTCGGCGCATATCCTCACTGCGCAGGAGGTGCAGCTCCGTGAGGGCGCGTGCATCGCCGCTTTCCTCCGCGAAGCCGTCCATACCAAGTGTGGTAACCACGACCACCACGACCATCAGCTTTTGCTTCGCTGGGAGGGACTAATCGCGTGCATACATGGTCGGTTGGGCGCTGATGACATCAAGGGCTGCGCGCCTCGGCCGGGGTCGCCCAGAACAAGCTCCTGGCCAAGCTGGCGTCGAGCGCCAGCAAGCCCGACGGCCAGACCACTGTCCTCCCTGGCTCCGTTCCTTCCCTGCTGGCGCGCCACCCGCCAAGCAAGATTCCCCAGCTCGGTGCGAGTCTCTGCCTCCAAACACTCGTTGTTCCACCACTTACGCTCACCCCGGGTCAGGAGTCAAGCTGGGGAAGGAGAAGCGCGGGATGCTGCTCGCTGCGCCGTGGACGGACCGGGTGAAGGTGATCTCCGACCTGGCCTCGGCCTCACTGCTGCCCGAGCTCAGGCTGGCGTTCGGCGAAGACAAGGCCGAGTGGCTGCATCGCGTAGGACAGGGAATCGACGACACGCCCGTCAAGGACAAAGGTCACCACCCTTCGGATGTGAGTGTTCTTCGCCGATGGTCGATTGAATGTGGTGTGTGGTGTGTGTGTGTTCGCAGGCCCACCAAAGTCATTGATGTCGTCGATGTCGCTGACATCGATCACAAACGACGCCTACCAGTTCAAGAAGATCCTCCGCTATCTGGCCGACGAGCTCTGCAAGCGACTCGAGGAGGACGAGCTCCGTTGGAAGCGCAAGCCTAGAACCTTCAACTTCTCCTTCCGGTTCGTTTCCTCTCATCCTCTTTTTACGGCCACCTGAAGTGTGACCCAAGTTGTTGATGTGTTGTTTCAGGCTGGTCAATGAGAAGGAGAGCTCGCACACGATGACTATGAAGAAGGTCACCGACCGGGTGCAGGAGATGCGAGCGAAGAATGATGGGGAGGGCGATGAACCAGGTCGTGGCACTAGCAGTGGTGAGGCGGCCGCTTCAGCGTCGGCCGGCGCCATGTGCTCGCTGGCCTTCCAGGTCTTCAACTCCACCGTCGGCGACCGCGCGTACGCACTCGACTCCGAACACCGCACGCACATGCCCTTCAATCGAGAGCTGACCAACGTGGGTGGTCGCTGGTTAGGTGGAAGGTGCGCTGGGCGGGAATGAGTGCTAGGGACTTCCATTCCACGGAGCCGCCCAAGGGCGGCATCGCCACCTTCTTTTCCGCAGCGTCTTCGTCCTCGTCGGCACTGCCTTCCACATCGACACTCCCTTCGTCGCCATCGTCGTCTTCTGTTGCTTCACCAACGGCGATGCCACCTCCCACCTCGCCTTCCTCGGCGCTCAAACGACCCTCGCCGCCGGCCAGCCCCGCCAAGAGCCCCGCCAAACAGGGCAGCCCCACCGGCACACCCAACCTCAAGCGAGCCAAGACGAACAAGAAGAACGCCACGCCGCAGGGCAACACCATGCTCGCCTACTTCACAGCGACCACCTCACCCGCGAGGGAGAAGCCACCAGCAACGTAGAGACACCAAGTTGTAGGAAGCTTGTTCATCCCGGGAGGCGGAGGGGTTGTTGGCCAAGGCGCAAGGCCACCGTAGCGAGGGAACAGCCTGGTGATAGAGAAAAGAGAAAAGGCAAAAAGAAAATACGAGTTTCTCGGACAGAATTCCCGCCAACCAGACAAAGGGTCCGGCAATTAGGCCCCATAAAAGCGCCTCGGCTTCCTCGGCGCAGGTTACGCTTCGCACAACAACAGCAACTGCCACTACGCACCGCACCCTCGTCGTCTTCACCGCTTCCCTACAATATGCTCAGGACTGTTCCTTTGGCTTCGTCTCGCGTGGCTGTACGGCTCTCGCTGCCCCTGTGTGCTGTCGATTTGACAGCATTGGACTAATTCGTTGACCGCTGCGTCGGTGTAGGGCACTACCGCGCACGGCCTGTCGGCTGCGAGGGCTCTCGCCACCCTGGTACGCCGACTGACTGAGTCTCCATGTGATCTTGTCAATTCAAGAAATTGAATCTGACGTCGCCCTGAATCGAAATTGTGATCTACCGCCTTACTGCAGCCTAAGATCAAGCACACCAAGCTGTTCATCGACAACGAGTGGGTGAACTCGGCGTCGGGAAGCACCTTCCAGACTCTTAACCCCACCACCGAGGAGGTTCTGGCTGACATTCACGAGGCTGGTGAGGCCGACGTTGAGCGTGCTGTTGCCTCGGGTATGACTGCCTTTCTGAATTCAGTGAAGAAGCTGAAGCCCAGCAGTGCTTGAAATCTTTGTTGACCTCCCTCCCACTCCATAACTCAGCCCGCCATGCGTTCGACAAGGGTCCTTGGTCGAAGGCCACCTGCTACGATCGTTCCAACCTGCTCAACCGCCTGGCCGACCTGGTCGAGCTGCACAGGGACGAGCTCGCCGCTCTCGAGTCGGCGGACAACGGTAAGCCCGTCCACATCGCCAACGCCGTACGTTTCGCCTTCACTCTTCCTTCCTTCGTTACGCACGGGATGCGTGCGGCACTGTTCGTTCTCACCCAGATCCCTCGGCTCGCCACAGGCCGACGTGGGCCTCACCATCCAGTGTCTGCGTTACTACGCCGGCTGGGCCGACAAGATCTCGGGCAAGACCATCCCCACCGCCTCCAACGACTACTTCACGTACACCCGCAAGGAGCCGATCGGCGTGGCCGCTCAGATCAGTGCGCTTTCCTCACCCTGCGCTCGTGCGCGTGCTGAATCCCAAGCTGATTGACTGCCCTCTTCCCCTGCTAGTCCCCTGGAACTTCCCTCTGCTGATGGCTGCCTGGAAGCTCGCCCCCGTGCTGGCTACTGGCTGCGTGAGCATCCTTAAGCCTGCCGAGCAGACCCCTCTGACCGCCCTCAGGCTCGCTGAGCTCATCAGGGAGGCCGGCTACCCTGCTGGTGTCGTCAACGTTCTGCCCGGTCAGGGCAACGCGGGCGCCCTCCTTGCCAAGCACAACCTCGTACGATCACTTGCTCGGCCGTAGCCGCTCCTTTTCATTGAGGGAGGAACTATATCTCAAGTACCTACTTTCCTGGTACATCTGCAGGTGGACAAGGTGGCCTTCACCGGCTCCACTGAGGTCGGCCACAAGATACTGGCTGCCTCGGCGGCCAGCAACCTGAAGCGCGTGACGCTCGAGCTCGGCGGCAAGTCCCCCAACATCGTTCTCCCCGACGCTGACCTCAAGGAGGCCATCGCTGGCGCCCACTTCGGCCTCTTCTTCAACCACGGCCAAGTGTGCACTGCTGGTACCGGCTGGCCGCCTCATCCCGCGCCCCGTGGGCCACTCGCTTCTAACCCACCAACTCCCTCTTTTCAATTGATTTCAGGTTCGCGTGTGTTCGTGCACAAGAAGCAGTACGACGAGTTCGTTGAGAAGAGCACTGAGCTCGCCAAGAAGAGGAGAGTCGGCAACCCTCTCCACGCCGAGACCGAGCAGGGTCCCCAGGTCTCGCAGGAGCAGATGGAGCGCATTCTCCACTTCATCAACATCGGACAGAAGGAGGGCGCCAGCATGACCGCCGGCGGTGCCCGCGTGGGCGACAAGGGCTACTTCGTGGCCCCCACCGTCTTCGCCGACGTGTCCGACAACATGACCATCGCCCGCGAGGAGATCTTCGGCCCCGTGATGTCCATCATGAAGTACTCCGAGCTCGATGAGGTCATCGAGCGTGCCAACGACTCTGTCTACGGTCTCGCCGCCGGCGTCTGGACCAGGGACGTCGGCAAGGCTCACTACGTCGCCAGCAAGCTCAGGGCCGGCACCGTGTGGGTCAACTGTACGTTTCACTACTGTCTTCTTCTTCTTCTCTTGCGCGGCTCCGCACTGCACGCCAAGAAGCTGACTCGTGCGCCTTTCTTTTCGCCCTTGAAGGCTTCAACGTCTACGATAGCGCGCAGCCCTTCGGCGGCTTCAAGAGGAGCGGCATGGGCCGTGAGCTCGGCGAGGAGGCCCTTGCCAACTACCTGGAGCACAAGAGCGTCACCACCAAGCTCTTCTAAGCTCTCCTCGATAGTCTCATTCCGTCGGCTTGCCGCTCGCCTCTCTTTTTTCCTGTTTAGCTTGTAGTTCAGCTCTTAGAAGCGACCCAAGAAGGGTCTGTAATCAATCACATCCCCACCTCCTTTGATGGTCGAAGGCACACCTTACCATCTTCATCTCGTGCTCGAGTCCTTGCCTTGGCCTTGCCGCAAAGTTTGTCGACGCGGGTCATTAATTAATTTAGCTGCGGCCACACGAACTGGCCGGTGTCGGTGTGTTCCTCTCGCGATCAAGAAGAAGAAGAAGAAGAAGCCGAAGGAGGAGGAGAAGAAGAAGAAGTCGAGGATTCGAGTTGGACTTTGGAGTCGACTTGCTTTTTGAGAGAGATGCAGCAGCCTCCCACGACGCCGCCTCAGCGCGCTAAGCCTCCGACCCCCGCACGCCCCGTCAATCGGCCCACCCTCCTGCAGGGGGGCGGGGGCGCCCCTCCCGGATCGGGTGGTGCGCCGTCGGGCGGGGCTCCCCTCAAATCTGGGCCCAGCCGGCGAGGCGGCCCCGCTGCGCCCCTCCCGGCGCACTTCTACGCCATCCGCGATCTCGTCCAAAGCGAACAGCGCTACGTCGCCACCCTCAACACTCTCGTTCACGTACGTTTGCTATCCTCCCTCTCATCAATCAATCAATCAATTTAACATCTTGCGGGGGGGCGTAATGATGGATTTTATATCAATAAAAAAGGGCTTTTTGGAGCCGCTGCGCAAGGAGGGCATCGTGGGTCGGGAGGATGAGGCCGCGCTGGTGGGTCCTGTGGAGCGCCTTCTTCAAGTCAACAGCGAACTCAGCCAGAAGCTGAGCCCGCCAGGCGAGGTCATCTCTCTGCTTCGCGTCGTCGAAGTCTTTGCTGAAGTGGTACGAGGCCTTTTTTATTTTTTTATTTTCATTTAGATCATAAATCATTTTATTTTGGGCGTTGTTTGGCTGATGACATGGGTTGGTGGTGAACGAGCAGATGGAGCCTTTGGTGAAGGTCTACGAGGAGTACTGTGCCAATTACAAGCGGGCCAAGGACAAGCTCAACGCCCTCATCCAGGACCCGATCTTCTGCACGTTCATTGAGGTGCGGCGTCCACCACAGCAACGCCTCACGGAGAGCGTGCCAGTACCTAACACGCCGCCCGTTCGCTGTTGTCTCATCGCCTGCAGAAACTCGAGGTCGTGAATCAGTTCAACCTCTACATGCTACGGAGCTTCCTCATCCAGCCGCTGCAGAGGTACACGACACACACGACACGCGACACGACACTCGTTCTGACGCGATCGTGTTACGTGTACGGCACACTAGGATCTGCCAGTACCCACTGACGCTGAAGGAGCTGACAAAGTACCTGCCGGCGGAAGCCGACCCGGGCAAATGGAAGGAGACCATTCTCCGGCTGGAGAGCACCGCCACCGCCATCAACCTCAGCAAGGCCGAAGCCAAGGACATCGAGAAGCTGTTCGACATCGAGAAGAAGCTCGACGGCCTCGAGGTGCGCCAGCAAAGTCGTGTTTTGTGGGTCAGTCCATTGGCGGTGTGGCCGACCCGTTCTCACTTGCAAAATGCTACACAACACAGACCCAGATCGCGTTGGCCGGTCGCAAGTTGGTGTTGGAGGGTCCGCTGAAGATCAAGAAGAAGCAGGTCAAGGACGGCCACGTCTACCTTTTCAAGTACGGCCCTTGGCCTTGGCCTTGTGTGCACACATCGACCTGATTGCTCCAGTTTGAGCTTACCTTGAACGGTATGCATGCGGTGTGTCAGTGACGCGTTGATGCTCTCCAAGACTGCTGGTGTCAAGGCCTCCTTCGCGGGCTTTGCCGCACTCAACAAGTGCGTTGTCCGCATTCTCGAAGACTTTGACAGTGCGCCCTCCCCTCCTTTAACTCCGGTCACTGGTGTCTTGTGAGGAACCTAACTCCGACGTTTCTTTCCCTCTCTCTCTCTCTTAACATCTTTCCCTCTTCTTCGAAAACACAGAAACGGCGACGGGCAAGCACGGCTTCGAGGTCACCAATCTGGACACCCACAAAAAGTGGCAGTTCTATTGCCAGAACAGCGAGGAGCGGCAGAAGTGGGTGCAGAAGATCCACGACGCCACGTCGGCCCTGCTGTCTATCGGCAGCTCGGTGTGGGGCAGCGTGGCCACCCGCGCCTCGGCTGCCGGCGATGACGCACCGGAGAGCCTCGTCAAGCTGAACGAGCGCGTCGGCGAGCTCGAGCAGGAGCGCCAGCAGATGGCCGAGGAGCTCAACGCCTTCCGCTTCGTGCTGCGCGGCGAGCGCAACGAGAAGCTCAACCTCATGGAAAGCAACTTCTCGCTCTCGTCCAAGTCCAACAAGCAGAAGCTGCTCATCAACAAGATGTGGAACCACCTGCGCAGCGGCGCCAAGCTGGGTGACGCCGAGCTCAAGGTGCTCGAGGCCGAGGTCAAGGACCTCCTGGGCACCCTCGCCATCGGCGCCGGGACCGTGGCCGGCTCGCCCCAGCCGCCCAGCAGTGACAAGCAGCGCGGCGCCTTCTTCAAGAACTCGCCAAAGCCCACCGCTGCCGCCGGGTCGTCATCCTCCACGTCCTCGGAGCGCAAGAGCAACGCCGACGACAGCCCCGCCTTCTACCACGCCTCTAAGCACTCGTCGCCCTATTACTACTATGCCGACAAGCAAGAAGAGGGTAGGCACTCAACCTGTCGCCACTTGGCCGTGTATTCGTCGTACTGAACACATGCACGACACACTACACAGGCGACGTCAGCGCAGAAGTGGTTAATCTGTTCCAGTACATCACCCGGGACGACGAGACCGACGAAGGCGACGAGCGGAGGGCCTCCGTGGCCGGCGAGGACAAGCAGAGGCGGGTCAGCGTGGCCAAGCCCGCCCCCGGCGCCTCCCTCACGCAGAAGGTACCTTCTTGCTTACACTCACCCATCTGAGCGCTGGTGCTCGGCATTCTTTGGCTGATGTCAGCGCGGGGTGGTCACGACCAGATCGAGCTGCCGGATGACGTCATCAAGGTGGGCTATCTGTCGAAGAAGGGAGCCAAGAGGCGGAACTGGAAGGACCGCTGGTTCATCCTGAAGAAGGAGTCGATCGGGTACTACGCGAGCCCGTCGGACGCGACGCCCAAGGGAACCATCTCGCTGCGGCGGTGCTCGGTCTTCAACTCCACCCGGAAGCCGTTCTGCTTCCACGTCTCCAACTTGAACCGCGACTACTACATCGTGGCCAAGAACCAGCAGGAGCAGAAGGAGTGGATGGAGGCCATCACCGCCTGCATCGACGAGCTCAAGAAAGAGGTATACGACACGCACACGCACACGCACGGCACACACCACACGCACCGGGCCTAACACGCGTGTGCGTGCGCAGGAAGAAGAGCAGCCTGAGGCTGCGGCGGCAGCGGAACAGCAGAGGTCGGCCTACCAGGCTGGCGCCGAGAAGGAGGGCACGCTCATGTACGAGGAGAGCCCCGGCCGGTGGCTCAGCAACTGGCTCTCGCTCAAGGAGGGCCGACTCTATCTCTTCGGCAGCCGAACGGTGCGGCGTCACAGTGCCCCCTCTTGTGCCCCTCTTCGTCTGCGTGAATCGGCCTTAAACTTAACAATTTTACGAACACACACCATACTGCAGGACGCCTGGCCACACGGAGTGATCGAGCTCGAGGGCTGCGCGGTGGAGGTGGAGTCCGCCAAGCCGGAGGACGAGAAGAAGAAAAAGAAGAAGGGTCAGTTCGTGTTCCTCATCATGAACCCGACCGTCGGCTCCACCCGATTCTGTGGTGCGTCGGAGCGGGAGCGCGCCGAGTGGGTCACCGCCATCGATATGGCCTGCAGGAACGCCGGTGCGTCCACGATCATCATCACCACCATTGCGTTGTAGTGTTGGGTGCTAACGCTCCATGTGGCGCCCCGAGCAGAAGCGGTGAAGAAGGCCGAGGAGGAAGCAGAGGCCAAGGCTGCGGCGGAGGAACAGACCGAAGACGACGAGGCCGCCAAGCTCCGCGCCCTCCTCCAGCTCTACGCCCTCCGCGTCTAGACCCAACCCACACCGATTCCCTTCGGGGTCCAACCCCCAAGCGAGCGGTGCACCCGCCATTGTACTTCTCCTCCTTCAACCCGTCGCATCACCGAACCCGGTAGCAACGCAACACAACACAACAATAAATAACGTGCAACCAACATAAACGTGGGGCAACCCTCGCACTGTGTTGGGTACCAGAAGGCTGACGTGGCGGTCACGTGACGTGGCTTGGCTTGGTAACAAATGAATTGGGTTTCACATAACCGCAGTTTAGCAGTTTTGCGGGTCTGAGCGTTGTGTCTATTTTCATTTTTGGCGAGGATTTATTTTATTGCATCCATCTTTGTTGCGCTGTGGCCGCCCCGGATCTAAAATCGCGACCAGAGACAGAGAGATCATGTCGCATGGACACAGCCACGGCGGCGGCGGATCGTGCAATCACGATCACGGCGGGGGAGCCGCTGGCGGAGGAGGCGTAATGGTTCCCGGCCCCCACATGCAACAGCCTGCCGCCCTCCCATCGCGAGGTACAAAATCGTGCTGCCCCCCTACAGCCTGGTCGCCTCATTACCTTCATCTTGGCCTGCTCCCATCTTCAGAACCCGTAGCAATCATTTCTTTCCTTAACGTTCAATTTGCTTCTTGCTGGAATCCTGAATTCGCATCTCTGTCTCTCTCTACAGACATCTGGACTGCCGCCAGGAGAGGAGATGTCGATCTGTTGCGAGTCCTCATCGAGGAGGAGAAGAACGACATCAACCAGGGCGACGAGGACGGTTCCACTCCCCTCCACTGGGCTGCCTACTTTGACCGGTACGACCCCCCGAAACGCTCCGCTCTCCTCTCCTCTTGTCCTCATCATCGTCCTCATGTCGCCTCCTTTGTGCTACACGCTCGCGCTTCAAGGCTGGACGCCATCACCTACCTCCTCCGGCGGGGCGCCAACATCGACGCGCTCAACGAAAAGGAGGCGCAGACGCCCCTGCACTGGGCTTGCATCGGCAAGAGCCTGCCGGTACCGATTGAAGAAGTCTTTTGTGTTGGTTAGAGAGTGGCCCTCGTGTGCGTCGTCGCTCTGATCGCTGACATGATCGCTTCGTTGTGGCTCCCAGAGCATGCTGCTGCTGATCAAGGAGGGAGCGGACATCACCAAGAGCGACAAGCGTGGCTACGATTGTCTCGTTCATGCCTGCCAGTACGGCAACGTGCTCATGGCTCACAACCTCATCGTCAAGCAAGGTACCTCATGACCGGCCTTCTATGTCTCTCTATGACTACACTTGCGCGAGCTCACCGGTCGTTCGTACTGCGCAGGACTCTCCGTGGCGCACAGGGACACAGAGGGCCATACGCCGCTGCACTGGGCGGCGTACCAAAACCACGAAAGCGTGGCCCGGTTGCTCATCTCCCTGGGCGCAGACGTAAGGAGCGTGGACGACGAGGGACTCACGCCCATGCACTGGGCTTCGCTCAAGGTACGCTCATTCCCTGTGTGCGTGTGCGTGCGGTGGCCATTAATGCTCACGCTAACCACTCTCGGTGATACAGGGTCATTTCCAAATGGTTCAGTTTCTGATCCTTAACGGCGCCGACGTGCACGCTGTGGACTCCGACGGCTACACACCGCTCGACCTGGCCACGCAAAAGAACATGAAGAACACCGTCTCCCTCCTCAAATATTCCCAGGGCTACACATCCCAAAGCGAGGTTTGTATTTGCTCCGCTCGCGTTGTGTGTTTGTGTGTGTGTGTGTGTGTGTGTGTGTGTGTGTGTGTGTGTGTGTGTGTGTGTG